>JZKD02S1872209.1:49793-70729 GCA_000966675.3 Picea glauca
TTTTGTTTCATTTGCAGATACCGTTGGAAGCGATGGTGCCAAAGTATAAAAAAGCAGAGGTCGAGGAGAATCCATTCCTCCCCCCTCCTGTCGATCTCGACCGGATTCCATTAGCAAACAAATATTATCTGATCTCAGAGACCAGGTGTGAATTCGATTTCGCAGAATTGCAGTCATGGTTTAAAGACACATTCCTAGATCAAAGCGATGAGTTTGGGCTCTGGGAGTCAAATTCCCCCCTATATATCTTTCCCCAGGTCCATCATTTCCCCGAATTTGCCCTCAAGTGTCAAGCTCATTACCTCCCCGACCAGAGAGCCATAGTTTCTTAGTCCAGAGAAACTCTTTTCTTTATCACACTAGAGGCCATTGATCAGATCATGCAGATATCTAAAGTTGAATCTGCCTCCCCTTTCAACCTTGAAATCCTAACAGAGTTATACCAGAACCTGTCTTTTCCTCAAAGAGCCCAGATCTTTGAGCTTTTCCTCCCATGGGATGCTCATCTCCCTAAGAAAAATCCCCCGTATCATTCCTCCATGTTCTCAGAAAAGGGAAACCAAGTGATTTCATCACTTTGTTGTCTATTTGGCTACTTTTTAGATGAATGGGTAGATGAACCTATATTGGGGTTCCTATCTATTTTCTTTGTTGAGGAAAAGGCCATCATCCAGTTTGACTATAGCACTTTCCTGGCAGAGAACATCCACGATCAGCTTTCTAAATTCACCACAGAGGGCATGTTTCAGTATTCCTCGATACTGGCATACATGTTCATGTTTTATCAAGCAGATAAATTCTCCTTCATTATGCATTAAATGGACCACGACGGAAAACCGCAAGCAGCAACCCTATGGACTTCACTTCTCATAAGAAACTCCACGGAGTTCAGTTTTAAACAGTTTATCGAGATTTTTTATCATCCGGTCGTGAGCATGCTCAGTGGGAGACAAGAGCCAAGGATAAATGATGAGATCCAGAGAATCTTACACCTCTCGGACCTCACAAAGACGAGAGACCAGTTCCTTTATCAAGATCACACAGAGATCAGAGTGTATGGATATCAGTTAGCTCCATACAAATTTCCCAAATATTTTTCCATGCGGATATTTGCACTTGAGTATATTCGCCAGATGATAAATTCAGATGATATTCACTTTGTATCTCTGAATAAAAAACAACAGCTGAGGATTAAGGGGCAGATAGGACCTTTTATCTACAATAGTTGAGTCGCTGGAGAAGAGGAAGAAAAGATATTAAAGGAAATGAAATTCAGCACCAGTTTCATTTGGCAATATGATCCAAGTGGAATCATCGCATAAATGAGAGCTAAAAACAAAAGTGCACAGTATGCTCACACACTCAAACCGGAAATTGAGAAGTATGTAAATAAGACATAGTGGGAAGAGAACACCTTAGAAGACATTGAACAACAATCTTCCTTAATCCTGACCTCACAGACTACCACTCCACCAATGTCAAAGGAAAAAATACCAAGGAAAGATACCTCTCTTTCAGTCACTGAAGTATCAGCGGAGGATTTTCATTTACATAGTAAAAATCCTAAGACCATTCATACTATTCTCAGGTCTAGTGAGGAAGATACTCAATCTACTAAAGGGGCTAAGGTAGAAGGTACACCAATTCCTTCAATCAGTTGTCAGACAATGTCTACTTCTTCTTCAAATAAGCAGACTGATATAACTGTGGCCACCCAAACACGAATCTGCAAAGCTGAACATCTTTGAAAAATATGATCTAATTAAGAAGAAAAACCAGACACTGACCAATATCACCTATGCTCAGTTCTAGAAGAAAACATCCACAGCACAACACAAACTATTATCAGCTTTCGACACAGAAAAAGGAAGATTGCATCTGTCATTTCTGTAGGCACAGGTACCACAACCCAAAGAAATCACTGACTACAAAAGGTCAACCCTTGTGTTTGATACCAAACAAGTTCATCCAGCTGATCAGATGGATCTACACAGACAGACTGGAGAAATGGTTTTTTCCACTTTGGCCCATGCTTCCTCTATAGCTGCAAAATTACAGGTAGTTGTAAACAATGTTCAGACCCAGTTGAAACTGAAAAAGATATCCTCTTTTGCAAAGGATGATAGGATAAAATCCTTAGAGGAATTGGTAGTCAAGATCGGGTATGATCCCTAAAATGTGAAAAGAACAGAGGAGTTTTTAAAGAAAAAGAATGATGATATAGCATCTCTGAGAAAACAAATAAAATTTCCACCCACAGAGGATGCACAAGCTAAGGAGAACACTGAGACAAAAGGTGAGAAGGATGAGATACTCAAGTTGATCATGGAGCAGAATGCAGAGTTAAGGAAGATGGAAGCAGAGTTGGAAAGGTTGGTAAAGGATAAGGAACAGACAACACCCATGGAATTCATTGGGGTTTGGAATGAGGCGTATGTTCCCAGCGGGGCCCATCCCAACGTGTCATTAATCTATTGCGTGACACCTCCTCCCTTCTGACATACCGCCACCACCTCATGATGTCACATCTCAATATCCATCTCCACCTATCTTATCTATCCACCCGTTACAGGTCATGTCTCCCTCTCTTATCCCCCAATCATCATCCTCCACATCACTCGGGTACACATGTCATATTTCCTTCTCCTACCTCCTCATGTTCCTAAGGATCCGTTGGCAATTTATTACAGGCTACATATTCTTTAGCCTGCTAACCTGCCCCCCACGCCCAACGGATACCAGTTCACTCAAAAGTAACCCCTGTCCCTCCATTTGCACATTGTTCACTCTCTCCATTCACCAGACAATTCCCACCCCCCCCCCTCACTGATCCAACCATCTACCCATCCATAGCCATTATCCGCTAACATTTTTGTTTCAGTTGCAGGTATCGTTGGAAGCGATGGTGCCAAAGTCTAAAAAAGCAGAGGTCGAGGAGAATCCATTCCTCCCCCCTCCCATCGATCTCGATCGGATTCCATTAGCAGACAAAGATTATCTAATCTCAGAGACCAGGTGCGAATTCGATTTCACATAATTGCAGTCATGGTTTAAAGACACATTCCTAAATCAAAGCAATGAGTTTGGGCTCTGGGAGTCAAATTTTCCCCTGTATCTCTTTCCCCAGGTCCATCATTTCCCCGAATTCTCCCTCAAGTGTGAAGCTCATTACCTCCCTCAAAGGTGTTCTCTTCCTTAATCCTGACCTCACAGACCACCACTCCACCAGTGCCAAAGGAAAAAAGACCAAGGAAAGATACCTCTCTTTCGGTCGCTGAAGTATCATCGGAGGATTTTCATTCACACAGTAAAATGCCTAAGACCATTCATACTATTCCCAGGTCTAGTGAGGAAGATACTCAGTTTGCCAAAGGGGATAAGGGAGAAGGTACACCAATTCCTTCAATCCATTGTCAGACAATGTCTACTTCTTCTTCAAAGAAGCAGACTGATATAACTGTGGCCACCCAAATTCCACAGGGATCCGCAAAGCTGAACATCTTTGAAATATATGATCTGATTAAGAAGAAAAACTAGACACTGACCAATAGCACCTATTCTCAGTTCTAGAAGCAAACATCCACAGCACAACACATATTGTTATCATCTTTCGACAGAGAAAAAGGAAGTATGCATCTGGCATTTCTGCAGGCACAGGTACCTCAACCCAAAGAAATCATTGACTACAAAAGGTCAACCCTTATGTTTGATACCAAACAAGTTCATACAGCTGATCAGATGGATCTGCACAGAAAGACTAGAGAAATGGTTTTTTCCACTTTGGCCCATGCTTCCTCTATAGCTCCAAAATTACAGGTAGCTATAAACAATGTTCATACCCAGTTGAAACTGGAAAATATATCCTCTTTTGCAAAGGATAACAGGATAAAATCCTTAGAGGAATTGGTAGTCAAGATCGGGTATGATCCCTCGAATGTGAAAGGAAAAGAGGAGTTGTTAAAGAAAAAGAACGCTAATATATAATCTCTGAGAAAACAACTAAAATTGCCACCCACAGAGGATGCATAAGCTAAGGAGATCACTGAGATAGAAGGTGAGAAGGATGAGATGCTCAAGTTGATGATGGAGCAGAATGCGCAGTTAAGGGAGATGGAAGCAGAGCTGGAAAGGTTGGTAAAGGAGAAGGAACGGACAACACCCATGGAAGTCATTCCACTGAGTGCATTTCCCCTCACAAGAGTTAGCACAGCAACTGTAGCGACGGGAACCACAACAGAATTCCCATCAGTCACCCCACTGACAGCTCTGGAAAAAATTGTGGAGCTGGCAAAGTCCATGGAAGAGATGAACTTACAAGAAGCACAAATCAACAGACTGAAAAAGGAATTTGAGAGCCTTCAGGAGCTCAAGTCTTCTTACCAGACTAGCTACAACATGGAGAAACAAACATCAGAAAAGATAAAAGACGAATTGCAGCAACTACAAAAGCAAACAGTGGCAGGCAAGACACTTGCCAAAGTAAAGGAGAATATTTGGATGGATATCTCCAAATCCATAAATGAAATCTGGCCTATGGTATAAATCATGTTTGAGCAAAATGAACTAGTGATAAGAAGCAGGCAGGTTATTGACAAAATAAAAGGAGAGTTGGGAGAAATTCCCACTAAAGCCAATGAAATAATTAGATTCCTGAACTCGAAGACCAGAGAAGAACTAGAAGAATTGAAAATCGAAGATAGGACAAAAACCATCCTCGAAGTCAAGAGGGTTCTGACCAAAAGAGGACTGATGTTGCAGTTGGAGGAAAAAGTCCAGAACATGGACATTGGAGTTCAAAGGTTTTTCAGCAAGATCGAGGCTCTACAGAAAAAAGATCTTCCTGGTTTAATGGTTCTGAATGACAAGCTGATGACCCTTCTAGACTACAAGCAGAAGATGGCTACAATGGCCAAGGATAGTTCCAAGTTCTCGGGAATACAAGGCAATATAACAGGCAAAGTGTTCTTGGAGACTTTGCAGCCAGACATCAACATATAGCACGAGATCAAGTATATTTTCATCATCAAACCGACTTTTTCCAAGTACACAGAAGTGGATTAAATATACCGTAGACTACTCAAAGTCACCATTCCCAGTCAACTAAGATGGGAAGAGTTGTGCAATTTGATCGAGTAGGAAATGAGGTGTGCAAGCTGAGTTAGCAAACAGATCAGTCAAAGTCATGTGGGTGACTCACCAACGGCCTTCCCCAGATTTAGCGTGAAGAATTTGACACATCATCGATAGTTCCTAAATTTTTGTATCTTGTTAGCTAGTTAGTTCGATTCAGATTTTGTCACGTCCTGATCATTTATGACAGGGTCGTTTGTAATTTTGATTATAAATACTTCAAACTTAGAAGTACTGGGGGTTGATTTTTGCGCCCTAGCAAGTTGTAAGCACTGTAATTTTTATCAAGAAGATCTTTCAGTAATATAAAGAGACGTTTCACAGGATTCCTGCGTGTCATCTATTGGTGAAGTTTTCTATTCTTAGTTGAATGTGTATCTCTTCTAGTTATCATCTTGTTTTTCTAGTCTGGTCATTTAAAAGGAGTTAAAGTTACAGAATTTACCTTCGCGTACTTTGTTGCTAGCTTTTAAATATCTAAGTGTTTGCTTCTTATATTGTAGTCAAGAAATTCTTGAATGCTTCTTGGTTATAATTAATCATCTCACCTTTTCTGCTAACCATCATTTTATTTCTAAAGAATCCAATAGTTGCATTATCCTGCCCTGTGAAAAGAATCTTTATATCTGTTCTTTGATCTCGACCTATATAAAACAGACTCCATAGCCCAATGGATGTGTAAAAAATTTCATCCATCTTATAAAAACACACAACACTCGGCCTTGCATATTTTAACTAGCCTAATATATGAATTGAAACAAAGTTAAATATTACAGAGAGATCCCTCTCTGAAACTGGTAGGGCTAGCTCCCAATTTCGAAGTGGTTGGATAAGGTTACCTCTAGTAAATTTATTCTGCCCCCCAACAACCTCTGGGAATTTACAGAGCGTTAACATAGTGGAAAAGACCACTTGATGTTTAGAGAGGATGGATAGGAGGTCATGTAGCACAGAGGGTGTCTCAGTTGCTTGTATGGCATGGAGTTGGGAAATAACACCAGAATGACCTTTTTTTAGCAGCTTTTCCATGCGATGGGAAGTAATGATCTCAAGGGAATCAACGGTGATGCCTTGGAACTTATATTGTTGGCCCTCCTCGTCGAATTGCATGGTTAATTCCTTAAAATACGTGAGAATGGGACCCAAAGTCCTTAGCCAGTCTGCACCCAACACAATGTCATAATCGCCCATGTCGATAGAAAACATATGAGATTTCAGGTGGTAGTCACCCATTTGGAGACGCACATTTTCAAATCGCCCTCCACATTTCATGGATCCGCCATTGGAAATCATGATTTAGAAATTATTGACTGCATGGATATAGCAATGAGTTTCTTGGGCAATGCGGTGATGAATAAAATTATGGGTGCTTCCACTATCAACAAGAATGATGACCTTCTTATGCTTGATGTAACCAATTAGCTTGAGGGTTTGGGGAGCAAAGAAATCGATGAGAGAATTTAGGGAAATGACTGGTTCTACTTCGGGAGGGTATGAGGGAGGGGTTATGGCAGTGGGTTCAGGTGACACAAACACAAGGGGAGCTTCAACATCCTCTAAGATGGCCATAAAAAGATTTTGTTCTTTACACTTGTGTTTCAGAAAATATTTATCATCACAATTATAACAAAGGCCTTTGAGTTGGCATTCATCCATTTTGGCCCTGGTCACTTTTTTTATCTTTAGTGGAGTAGAAGGAAGAGTGAGATTTACTAGTTTAGTGCGAGGAATAAAGGAGGGTTTCCAATTTTGAGAAGAGACAACTTGTTGTGCTTCCATATCTCTTTTAGTAGCCTCCACCCAACTCTGAGGCCGAGCCATGAGGACATGGGCATGAATCTCATCCTTGAGGCCACTGATAAAACATTCTCGTAAAAAAGCATCAAACAGGCCCTCGGTACGAAAATCCAGTCACTCAAAAGCAGCTATAAAGTCTTCCATTGTTCCAGATTGTTTCAACTTTGTCAAACGGCCTAAATGATTGGTGTTAGTGTCAAAGCATTCATAAAGCTCTGGAACAAAGTGTGTCCAAGCTACATACCCTTGACGGGCAATTTTTCTCCATTGCCACCATTGCCAACGTTCTTGATCTAGATGGAGAACACCATACCCAAGTTTGGCCAAATCATCTGTAATGTCGTACAAAGAGAAATAATGTTTCATTTGAGTTACCCAACCAGTGGGATCTGAGCCATCAAATTTGGTCACATCCACATGCGGAAGGCGTAGGTCATGCTGAAAGGGATGGGGATGAAAAGTATGGGAATGAGAGGAAGTTTCAACTTCGGTATGCAAAGGAGGGTCGGATAAAGAGGGATCTGCAGAGATATGCAGCTTGGTGTAGATCATCGAAGCAATAGATTCAAGTTGGGTAGTAATGTCTTGTTTGAGGTCTTCTTTGAGTTCCTCGATTGAGGCGGCGATGGAGGAATGCATGTTTTTATTGATGGTGGCAATATTGGCACTGAGTTGTCTCACTTCTTGTTGGGTCTCTATGAAATTAGATTGCAAGGTATTGAAGCAAGCTTCCAAGTCTTGGCTACAGGTATGGGCCATGATGATGAGGGAACCGAAAAGGGGTGGGTGGGGTCAAAAAATTTGTTGAAAAATGATAGGTATGAATGTGATAAGCGCGAAGAGATAAATCCAATGGAATAGGTCTCAAATAATGGTGCAACAAAATCCAGAATTTTTTTATTTTTTTTAACACCTGCGGAGTTATACTTTGGTCTGAAGAATACTGCAGTGATGAAATTCCCAAATGCTTAATCAGGAAGAAATTTGTAGTGATTTGGCAACTCGAATGTAGGAGACACAATTGTGCAGCAACAGATCTTGTCTGTTTTGTTTTTTTGTTTCGATCCCCAAAGGTTAGGTATTCAAGGGTTCTACAGACAAGGGTTTGCCCTGTGTTATAGCTCTCTGATATATGTGTGGGGTCCAATAGTAGTACTCAGCCCAATATCTCAGGGCACCAACTAAGGAGGTTAGATCGTTCCCTTAGCCATACTACCCGACTATCCAGGTACTAGATAGTATCTTCCCGAGTGTTGTTCTCGGTGGCACTATAGCAATCAAGAGGCTGATCGGTTTATCTAAAGAGGGCTTAAGGAAATCTAGGTCGATCCGTATATAGGTGTTGTTTGATGCGCTACCATTCGAAGGGGTACCAACAGGGGTTACAAGGGTGGCCAACAGATGTGTGCTTAAGTACCACTTGTATTTCCTGCATGTATGAATCCATGACCGCAGGTTTATGCACGTAACGACATATCTCTATAGCTTAAAGACGTCGGAATACGTCTCTACCCTGAAAAAAAATTACCCAAAATGTATTGCCGAGGAAAGTGCTCTGATACCACTTGTAATATTCCAGATATATAAAGTATGCAGAACAGAAATAAAATGCTAGAAATGGTAGATAAACAACAATATAACCATAACAACACCATGATAATACCGAAATGATACCAGAATAACACTAGAAAGAGCACTTTGATTACTGAGAGCAATGTTCACTTGTCTTTTCGAGGGGGCAACCTCCAGTCAAGTAGAGCTCTATTAAAATAATATCCAAGGCAAAAATTCTCATACCCTCGACTCCTATTTATACTAAATATTTCTATCAAAAGAACCATCTAGAGGAAGATCCTTCTAGAAGCGTAAGGTTCTATTATGTCTTCTTACATTCAACTTATTCTTCCTTGTTGCTAGGCCTTATTAATACTGACCTTTATTACATTGGAATATATTATTCTACCTACGTGAGGGGTTAGGTCCCTAACATCCGTCCAAATACCTTGCATTCCTCTTATAGCCAAATCTCTTCAAAACAGCTCTTGGGAAGGACTTCTTTCTTCCCTGGTGTTATCACTCTGTAATTTGCCCAAGCTTGTGGATGCAGTCATAAAAGCAACATCAAAACCACTTCGAGTCTTGGATATAGCCCTCCAAGACTCAGAGAGGGATCTCTCTATGTGATATAGCTTTATTTTGAATAGGTATTAGGCTAGCTAATGGGTTTAGAGTTTGTATTTTTTTAATTGCTTTGGTTGGAGCAAGAGAAAAGGGCCATTGGGCAATGGAGTCACAATCTGAGATTTAATCAAAAACAAATCCTACATACATCCTTACACGGCAAGGTAGGAAAATTACTGGATCTGGTAAAATTAAATGAAATGAAAGAGGAGGAAAAAGAAATGATCAATTTAGCAACAGAGCAATGAAGAATTCTGCCACTGAATATCAGAAGAAAACATTAATATTATCTGTAGCTAGAAATAGAGTGTATCTTTCAACAAATCTGCTCATAAACTTCTGCCAAATAATAAGGAAAGAAAACATATGGAAACAAAGAAAACAATTTACAGGAGGATCACTTCACCAATATATTTGGCACAGGAATCATGTAACCACCACGACTGTATTATTGAATTGATGAAAATAAGATGGCTTTGTCAACTCTGATACAAGATTTAAATCATGGTCCCTAACTGATCCCACCCCCTTTTTACTCTATTACAAACATATATATAAATCACAAACAAACTCCTTAGGCTAAGGAGATCAAATTCGATCCTCTTGGCCGAAAATAGCAAGTAAATCCCAAAGATCTAGAACTGCAAATTTGGCCAAATTTGCTCAAAATAGGGGTACGCTCAGTCATTTATTTCTCCCAATCAGTGACACTTGTGCAAAAACCGAAGGAATTTATTGTATATTAGCTTGTCTGGAGAAAAAACCTCCTTCAGTTTCTCAACTTTCGTCTCCACCTCACCGAAACAGCTCCCACACAACCGGGACTGTAACAGGAAAAACCAAAAATCCAAAAAATGAGGCTGAAAGACAACTTCGATTCTCCCAACTGGTGGCACCTTTACAAAATATCGAAGAGGATTTTGTTCTTCAATCTGTGCTAAACAAAAACCTCTCTCGGTTTTTGAAAATCTACCTCCGTTTTTCCAGAATCCGCTTCGCAAGACGAGGTTTCAAACGGACAAAAAATGGGCGGTTTTGAAAAATTGGGGGAAAGTGGTTTTCTAGGGAAATGTGGTATTTCGGACCCCCCTGAGGTGGTAAGTGGTATTGGGAGGGGGGGGTCCAAAATCATCAAGGTGTGACAAGTGTCCTGGGTGGTTTTGGATATCGGACCCCCCCCCCTCTCATTAAAGTTCGGATGGAAAGGGGGGGTTTGGAATTTTTTATGTCCGTTGATTTTGTTTTACTTGGGATAAGTGCATAAGGTGCACTTTTATTTTATTTTGTTTGTTTTTTTTGTTTGTTTTGTTTTTTATTTTATTTATTAAGTTTCTTTTTACGTGTTTTTTTTGTTTTTAATTTTTATTTTGTTTACTTTTTATTTATTACGTGTGGTTTTATTTAGTATTTGTGTTTTATATTTATTTAATATATGTCTTTATTATTATATTACGTTTGTTTTATTTACTTTTCATTTTATTTTTGTTTTATTTTCATATTTTGTTTTGTAGACTTAGGATAATTAGTATTTTTATTATTTTTAATTTAGTTAATGTTTTGTTTTGTTTTAGTTTATTTTTTGCTTTATATATTTTATTGTTAATATTATTATATTATTTTTACTTTTTGATTAATGTTTATTCTAACAAACTAACCTAGTTATTAACAACTAACTTAATTATTAATCATTAATTAATTAATTAATGATTAAGTTATTATTAACAAGTTTAACATACATCTAACTATACTAAATTTAATTATTAACATTATTAACCTATTGATTTTTTTGTTAACCTAAGTTTGTTTATTCGTGCAGGGATGAGTGATGGGCATGATGAGTTGAAGGATGAGGGAATGAAGGGCAAAACAAGGTGATGAAGGATCGGGCAGGGTGATGAAGGATCAAGCGAAAATGGATGGAGGGGAAATGGAAACAAACGAGAGACCAACAAACCAAGAACTTCATCATGAGACCCACAAATATCTGAATCATTAGATCTCCTATAATTATAGGACCCTAACATAGGCTCCACCGGGGGATCGCAGCTCTTTCAGGAGGTGTCAAGAACCACTGAACTTTGAACATGCAGACCGGTGCTTTATTCATTGGGCTAATCCCAAAATCTTTCTCCAACCTGTACCTATTTTGATCTTTCCACTAAAACCAAACCAAAATGAACACTGCTGAAAAAAAGATGCTCGGAATGTTGAGCTTATTCACATTCTCCTACCTACCGTATACTGTTGAAAATCATGCTAAATCAAATAATACAAAAATGCCAATGAAGCCAATCAAGTAGCTACTGAGACCAGAGGACTACTTGACTGCTTGTTAGCATAGTAAAAAAGGTAGCTTGACCATTTGCCCATAGATTCAAAACTGCAAAGTGTAAAGGCCACTGTTGAAAACATGATTTATCTTTACAATAGAGACCTCGACAATCTTGAAGAACAAAAGTAATTCCAGAGATAGATTGGGGCTCTGCAGTGAAAAATTTATCCATATAAGTGACTATAGGATCAAGGTAGAAATGACATGTTCCTTGATTTTTAGATTCATCCAAGTGAGTAACATGTTCTGGCATTGTATCTATGTTATTTTCATCTTCATGCAATGGCTGATATGGCTGCAACTTTTATGATGGGTTTTGAAATGATGCTTCTACTAAACACACCCCTGTAGCTGACTGTATGATCATATCCATATCATAACAGTTTTTGAAATCATTGGGAGTAAATGAAAACTGACTTTGAGAACACACATTATCCAGAATATCAGCTATAGGGTCATAAAATGCTTTAGATAATGGTGGCATTGTCTCTACTGGTACTTCATGGCTTAGACTGTGACTTTCGGCTAGAATTTGACCAAGATTCCCTCTCAAAATTTGAAATGAATTAAAGCACAGAGGCAATGAATCAAGATGGATCAGCGCATCACATGTTTCGGGCATCATGATTTCATCTGAGGTTTGACCTTCAAAAAGGCTCAAGGGCTGCACCTCTGGATCAGCTTCTATATCTCCCTTGTTTTCCTCAACTGATGCAGCAGAACATTCCTCTTCCTTTCTATGTGCAATCTTCTTGTAATGTTTTCTCAAGAGCGAGGAAAAACATAAGGGAAGACAGTTTTCACCCTCTTGAAAATTTTCTGCATTTTGATCATTGGTGTCATAATTTCCATGTATAGATTGATTGTCCTATTGGGATTGCAAATGATCTTCTCTCCCAATCATATGTGGTTGATTTCTTTGAAAAATCCAATGTGGTACAATCATCATTGTACCAATCAAACTTGGGTGAATCATTCATGGATGAAATTCCATTGAACATGCATATCATATCAGGAGAATCCTCCTCTATCTTCTGATTTTGAACTTCATCTTTGACTATATTGTGAATTGAATACATGAAATAATCGTTGGGTGGATCAAAATGTTGAGGTTGGTTTGCAAGGTGTTTGGGGGCATTGATCTTTTCCCTTCCAAGAATTAATGGGACATCAGGTCCTTGAACAACAATTTCCCCTCTGTTACTAAATTTGTGCATCATCTCTTTTACAGTGTTCGTCAGGACATCTAGCTTCACTTTTGAAGGTGTCATCCACTTCTTTTCAGTTCTGGCCTTTTCCTCTGCTTTTAGCTTGGACCTTTGTGCAGCAAATTAGCTTCTACGTCAACTGCAATCTTTTGCATTTCTTCAAGGGTTGTAGTGTTTCATTCTCTTAATTGGAATGCCATCTCAGGATCGAAGGCATCTGGGAAATGCAAGTGAGCTGATCCTGGGGGTGGCCTTATATCAACAGGCATTGCATTATATACCTTATTGAACCTTGCTGAAAACTGTTGTATTGTTTCCCCTAGATTTTTTTTCAAATGGTCATACTCTTCTAGGATGAGAAAGACATTTCTCATGATCACCCACCTATCTAAGAAAACTTGCATGAACTAATGAAAATTTCTTATGCTTGCAGCTGGAAGGTTTTTAAACCAATTTTTTACTTTACCTTGCAAAGACAAGGCAAACATCCTGATATAGACATCGTCATCTTCAACCTCATAAAGGTCAAGGAAATATTCAAACCTCTGGATGTGTTTTTCAGCAATAATATTGGCATTCTCTCCATCAAACCTGGACAGATTATTGGTGTAATTAACAGGGAGTCATGGAGAATAGGAGGCAAATCTAGAGGCTTGTATCAGTCTGGGATTTTCACAGGTATAGGAGGTAAAGCATGGGGCTTGTAGCTAACTGGAATTTCAACAATGGCAGGAGCATCTACATGATCTACAATTGGCGATCTAATCTCTTGAGACTCATCAATTAGCAGGTGTTCAATGCAATCTTCAGCAATGTACTTTTGATCAGGCTTAGAATAAGATAAGACATAATTACAAATAAAACCAAAGATGTCTTGAATGCAATTTGGGCTTGAGTAACTGATCTTTCTAGGATGCTTAGTCATGCTTGAGGTTCTTCCTCTAGTGGAGTCTTTGAGTCGGCACTGTCTGGAGCTAATTGGAGTCGCCAAGTGAAAGATTTCAACCTTCTTGTGTCTGCTCACTGTCCACCATCAATAATTAGATCTAGAACTTGAAGTGCACTACTGGAGAAAGTTCCCCAGTATGGTCGCCATTCTGTTATAACTCTGTAATTTTCCCAAGGCTGTGGAGGCGGTCACAGAGGCAACACCAAAACCACTTCGAGTCTTGGATCTAACCCTCCAAGACTCAAAGAGGGATCTCTCTATTTGACATAGATTTATTTTGAATAGGTAGTAGGCTAGCTAATGGGTTCAGAGTTTGGATTTTTTTAATTGGTTTGGTTGGAGCAGGAGAAAAGGTCCATTGGGCAATGGAGTCGCAATCTGAGATTTAATCAAAAAAAAATCCTACAGACATCCTTACAGGGCAAGGTAGGCAAATTACTGGATCTGGTAAAATTAAATCAAATGAAAGAGGAGGAAAAAGAAATGATCAATTTAGCAACATAGCAATGAAGAATTATGCCACTGAATATCAGAAGAAAACATTAATATTATCCGCAGCTAGAAACAGAGTGTATCTTTCAAAAAATCTGCTCATAAACTTATGTCAGATAACAAGGAAAGAAAACATATGGAAACAGAGAAAACAATTTACAGGAGGAGCACTTCACCAATATATTTGACATGGGAATCATGTAACCACCGCGACTATATTATTGAATTGATGAAAATACAGATGGCTATGTGAGCTCTAATACAAGATTTAAATCATGGTCCCTGACTGATCCCACCCCCTTTTTTACTCTATTAAAAACATATATATAAATCAAAAACACAATCCTTAGGCTCAGGAGATCGAATTCGATCCTCCTGGCTGAAAATATCAAGTAAATCCCAAAGATCTGGAACTGCAAATTTGGCCAAATCTGCTGAAAATAGGGTACGCTCAGTCATTGATTTCTCCCAATCAGTGACACCTGTGAAAAAACCGAAGAATTTTATTGTATATTAGCTTGTCTGGAGAAAAAATCTCCTTCATTTTCTCATATTTCGTCTCCACCTCGTTGAAACAGCTCCCGCAAAATCGGGACTGTAACAGGAAAAACCAAAAATCCAAAAAATGAGGCTGAAAGACAACTTCGATTCTCCCAACTGGTGGCACCTTTGCAAACTCTGGAAGAGGTTTTTGTTATTCAACCTGTGTTGAACAAAAACCTCTCTCGATTCTTTAAAATCTGCCTCCGTTTTCCCATAATCCACTTCGCAAGATGAAGTTTCAAACAGACAAAAAATGGGCGGTATGAAAAATTGGGGGAAAGTGGTTTTTTAGGGAAAGGTGGTATTCCGAACCCCCCCTGAGGTGGTAAGTGGTATTGGGAGGGGGGGGTCTGAAACCATCAAGGGGTGACAAATGTCGTGGGTGGTTTTGGATATCGGACCCCCCCCCCCCTCTCATTAAAGTTTGGATGGCAAGGGGGGGTCCGGAATTTTTTATGTCCGTTGATTTTATTTTACTTGAGATAAGTGCATAAGGTGCACTTTTATTTTATTTTGTTTGTTTTTTTTGTTTGTTTTGTTTTTTATTTTATTTATTAAGTTTCTTTTTACGTGTTTTTTTTTGTTTTTAATTTTTTTTTTTGTTTACTTTTTATTTATTACGTGTAGTTTTATTTAGTATTTGTGTTTTATATTAATTTAATATTTGTCTTTATTATTATATTACGTTTGTTTTATTTACTTTTCATTTTATTTTTGGTTTTATTTTAATATTTTGTTTTTTAGACTTAGGATAATTAGTATTTTTCTTTATTTTTATTATTTTTWATTTAGTTAATGTTTTGTTTTGTTTTAGTTTATTTWTTGTTTTATATATTTTATTGTTAATATTATTATATTATTTTTACTTTTTGATTAATGTTTATTCTAACAAACTAACCTAGTTATTAACAACTAACTTAATTATTAATCATTAATTAATTCATTAATGATTAAGTTATTATTAACAAGTCTAACATACATATAACTATATTAAATTTAAGTATTAACATTATTAACCTATTGATTTTTCTTTTAACCTATGTTTGTTTATTCATGCAAGGATGAGTGATGGGTGTGATGAGTTGAAGGATGAGGGAATGAAGGGTGCAACAAGGTGACGAAGGATCAAGCAGGGTGATGAAGGATCGGGCGAAAATGGATGGAGGGGAAATGGACACAAATGAGAGACTAGCAAACCAAGAACTTCATCATGAGACCCACAAATGATATCTGAATCATCAGATCTCCTATAATTATAGGACCCTAACACCTGGCTAAAATAATTTCCTCTTAGACTTTTCGTTCGCTCAACCTTCTCAGTCGCCTCATCCTCCTTAAATTTGTCCTGCAAGCCTTTCCCACCTACTCTTTCTTGTCTTTGGCGGCACCTGGTTTCATTTTAACTGCCATCAAAACTTTGCAAAGGAACTTTCTTTGGCAGGGGGCAAAGACAGGATGAAAAACAGCTCTTATCAGCTGGGAAAACATTTGTAAACCAAAACTAAAGGGAGGCCTCGAACTATGGGACCCAACTACTCTAAACAAAGTTCTAAGTGTTAAAATTTGGTGGAGGTGGCTCAGGCACCCCCATGATCTCTGGGCTAGACTTTGGAGAAAGAAGTATGCTCCCAACATAGCATAAAATCATCTAATCAGATGCGATGAAAACATTATAGGCTCATTGATTTGGAATGTTGCTAAGCAAATCCACTCCCTGATTGTCGATCATGCCTTCTGGGAAGTGTGGAATGGAAGAACAACTTCCTTTTGGAACGACTCTTGGCAGCAATGGTTTGCTATGGCACATGATTCTTTAGACAATAATTTCCTTTCCCCCACTACTTAGACGAGTCTAGTCACAGTAGAGGACTACTGACAAGCGAACCCCCTGGTGCCACCTAGCATCGTTGGAAATCCTCTCAAATGGAACTCCACATTCCAGAGCACATGGATATCCAACCTTGGCACAATTTGACCATCTCTAGAAAAATTCAAATTCTTAAGGGAGAGGACATTTTAAGATGGGGGTATTCCTTGTGTTGCACCTTCACTATTCAAGAAGCTTATAATATCAAAGCATCTTTCCACCTTATCCCCCAAGAGTAGGTTTGGACGAAAATCTGGTTGACTAAGCATTGGCCCAAAATCAACACTTTCCTTTGGCTTGTAGCACACAAAAGTATCCTTACCTCGGATAATCTCATTAAGAGAGGCTTTGTAGGGCCTTCCATTTTCCCGCTTTGCCTCGAGGATTCTGAAACACAAAATCACCTGCTCAACATCTGCTCCTACAATTCTCAAGTTTGGGACTCTCAAGTTTGGGACCAATGTGCCACAGTCATGCGTGTATCAGATCGCAACCAAGAAGGCCTCAAGAAAACCTTCGAAGGATGGAGAAACTTATCTTTTCACTCTCCCATCCTCAACCGCATTTGGTAGCTACTCCATGGGTTCATCCTCTAGAAACTTTGGAAAGAGCAGAACAGGCGCATCTTCCATTCCAATCATCTGGATTGGCAGAAAGTTTGGAAACAAATCCATGACAACATCAGAGAAACCATCCACCTACAACCTTGGAAAGACGAGGACTTGATATGTCCTCCTCATGAACAATACATCCTGGACAGCTGGAACATCAACTTCAATACCTCTCCTTCCAAGAACCTCCAGAGATCCCAGACCAAGGAAATCCCCTCTCATTGGTCTCCTATGCCTCCAGGATTTATCAAGTTAAACTTTTATGGAGCCTCTAAAGGCAATCTAGGCGTGGTTCTCCACAACAACTAGGGGAACATCATGCTCATCTCAGTAGGCATCATTGGACATAATTCTAATAACGCGGTAGAGCTATGGGGTCTTATAAAAGTTCTGCAGATCGCTCAATATTATGGTTACCATCAGTTGGTCGTTGAGGGGGACCCCCAAATAATTCTCAACCTCTTCCCAAAAATTCTTAACGGAGCAGACCTAGACAAAATTTCCCCCTACATGTGACTCACCACTGGACTCAATGCCATTGCAGCTCTTACTTGACCTCACTTAGGTCTCATCCCCTTGCATATTCGAAGGAAATAAAATCAGATAGCTAAAAATTTAGCCAATATAGGGGTGGCTCTAGATGGACCAGATCTTATATGCACGTCCTCCACCCACAAGGAGCATCATATCCTCCAGGACTACATCTCTCGGGCTCTCAGCACAGATAGCCCCCCAAATGGGGTGTCAACAAATCACACACATCCATTAGAGAGGGTGGCACCTTCCAACTCTGCATCGGCCATGTGACCGGCACATGCATCACCCCTCCTCTTTATTACCTCGATGAGTGAAGGCATCATTCACTTCTTCTAGCCCTCAACCAAATGCTCCAGCGTGCCCTCCTCTGTATTTTTTCTGGGCGATGCAGGAACATCTATGGTCGTCACCTTTGCGCGTGTGCGACCATCCACTCCAATTTTCTTATTATGTTGCCGCTCCTCGGCTGGACCAGCATGTCTCCTCACTTCCTGCCGAAAAAGCATCTAGTTTGCATCCCTCTTTGGCCTTCACCTCCCTCTGGTGGCTCATTTGGTTGCTCTCTTCTCCTTCTTTCTTTCTCTCCGCCTTGTCAGCCCCTGTTTCACTGCCTTCCTCTTTATTCCTATTGGCCATGCCTCAACTTCTTCAGAAGCCAAAATGAGGCTCTATCTGGTATCATAACAAAGCAAGTATGGCCAAACGACCCCACCTGTCCTTCCTTTGCCCCCCAGCTCCTCACCTTCCTCCTCTTCCCAATCCTCTCTAGGACAGATCAGTCTTCTACCTCTGTCCACGCCTTAGGCTTGTCATGTGGAGTGGTGAGTGATTTGACCACCAAGGAAATTATTTAGGCTTTGTTCTTGGCCCAATCTAGGATTTGGCCTCTTCCTCTCAGCCAGCCACGCCACACGCGGTGAACTTACCTGAGCATTACATCCCCTTGCCACCACACTCTTCCATGGCTCCTTTGGAGGAAACCCCAACCCACTTGGAAGAGCCTTCGGGCCAACTCCATTCATGCTCAGATTGTGCTTCATGCTCAAGATTTCACGACTCAGTGGCAATATTACAAGAACTAGTTTTTGTGGTCCGAAAATATGTGGACGACCTGCGCTTTCGGCTGGAAAATATGGACAAGCGAGGGGAGAAAATTGCATCGTTGCTCTCCACCCTGCTCAACAGAGTGCCCCGGAAACTTCAGCGGCGTTCTTTGCTCCAGCTATCCAGGTGGTTGCAAAGTGCGATGTGGGAAAAAGGGACCGTTAGACTACATGAGTGTCAGCATGCACATGGGTGTTGGCTTGCATGCCTAGTTTTGTTAATCATTTATGTTTCTAGAAGTGTCCTCTTGGGTCGTATACGACATCTAGCATAGTGTTTCCTTTTTTTGTATCAAGAGTTACTCCTTTTTGGTTTTCTAGTTTGCATGATAGGTTTGGATGAATCAGTTTCCCCATGGGGCGATTCAGTTCATGTCGTTTAATTTATGGTGCTTTTAGTACTGAGAAATGAGATGAATTGGTTTCCCTTCGGGGCAATTCAGCACAAACGATTTCTTGACATTTCAGACGCAACTGTAATTTTTTGTCCTGGAAGGTAATATATAGATACTTACTTAAAAAAAAAATCCATTATGGGAATGCTTTCTGAACTATTTTGGGTTACATGATTTATTTTTCTGTGAACAAACTAAAACAAAATATATAATTTTAGAGTTTGAAAAGAAATATCACTTTATTCTTCTAAGCATTATACCAAGAGTTTCTAGTTTTGGAGTTTGCCACAAAATACCACCTATTCTTCTAAACAGTGTAACATGAATGTTGTGAAATTTAAAGTGATATCAAGCATTATACATGACAAGTAATAAATTGTCAAATACACAACATTATGCATACATAAACACTATCAAATCAATGCCTATATACATTCAAGTTCCAACACTGTGTATTCAAACATATACTCCATGAATGTTATAGATCTAGTGGCATGGTTATCCTCATCTTGTAAAATTCCTCAAGGAATATATAACATTAGATGGAAAAATAGGTAGTACATGGGCTGAAGACAAAACCGCTATCTTTGCGGAAGACAAAACCACAATGTTGTCTCAACCGCAATTCAGGACCACCAGATTCAACCACAGGCATTCCCTCTTCTTGAAAAGGGCAATAGACATAGAATCGTGAAATGTGTGACTCAATGCAACTAAAACATGGTTGCATCCTCCAATGTTCCATTCTTAGAATCACTCTCCCTCCTTCCAAATGAATTAATTGGACATGCATTAGAATTGGATGCATGCCCATTTGTCAACAGTACATTGTCTATTTTTAGTGAAATGTCAATTGGCCTCCATCTACTATGATATTCCTTTTCTACCTAACTTCGTTCTCAATGATGATTTTAAACAATAAATAATTGTTATTTAAAAATTTTAAAAATTACACAGTCACATTAAACTAAACAATTGCAAATGTGAAGCAATACATGATGAATTTGTGATTTAAACTCTTCTTAGGTCTGCCTAAGCTCTTCTTAAATGTGTTTGGCATGGGCATATGTGCATTGTTATTGATAGAGGAATAGTTAGACGTATACACAAGTAAAATTTTATTACCATCAATTCAATCAGTTTGAGCTTTCCTTCACCTCCATCTTCGTTCTCTTACAATTTGCCAACCCTTCCATTACATTCATTCAGTTCCAGTGTTTCCCATTGTGAATTAATCCATTTCATTGTAATTTCTTCACCCAAAATAAGATGTCGATGATGAGAGGAGTTGTAAAAGTAGATATATATTGATATGAGAGGAGAGGAGATAAATTGGTTTAATTTGGTTTTGTATAAATTGAGAGTTATGTGAGAATACAAAGGCAATTTAGTATTTATAAATGGTGAGCATCATAATGAGAATAAGGATTTGTAGTTAGAGAAGATTTTTTTTTTTTTTAATTGGAAAACAACAAACAAATCTNGAGTTATGTGAGAATACAAAGGCAATTTAGTATTTATAAATGGTGAGCATCATAATGAGAATAAGGATTTGTAGTTAGAGAAGATTTTTTTTTTTTTAATTGGAAAACAACAAACAAATCTGCATTGATATAAATCAAATCAACACGCCTAGAGAGGATAGTAGTAGTTGGGCTAAAAGTGATATCTTGAAGTTCTAGTTTATGATTATTTCAGTACTCATTACTTAAAAGCTACTTGTATACTGAAGAATATATGGACCACACAAGGAGAGAGAATGGATGAATAACATTGGTATCTATGAGTTCT
>JZKD02S1872220.1:11072-60412 GCA_000966675.3 Picea glauca
ACCCTGTCGATCCCTGACTTTCATGAGCTTTCGACTATCATCTCGGCGAGCCTTGGCCTCTCTTTGCAATCCTTCAATGATTTTCATTATGTGTCCTTCCTTATCCTTCTCTTTTACATGCCCATTGGAGTTCAATCCTTCGAATCCTAGGTTGACATCCTTTCCTTCCTGTTCGTCTTCCATTTCGGGGGTAATCTGCACCTTTTCCCACTCCATACTCGGCGTTGGTTAGATGGAGTCCTAACCTTCGTTGAACTCTTCACATTCACTATGGAATTAAATTCAAAGTTTTTCAAGCCATTACTCCTTCGGAACAATCCATAACATTTATAAGCCAATACGAACAAGAATGAAAGACATTTTGATTCAAATAAGTTTTCTGAGCTCTCGTTCGATTTTGCAATTTTCGTGTTTTCGAAACTTTCATTTTTGGCACTTCGGGATTTCAGGACTTTGGGTTTTGGTCCATGACGCTTTCAGACTTGCTTTCCTTTCCAACCCCCGACTTCTGAAATTCCGACTTACTTTACCCTCTAGGCCCACATAGCACAGTGGTCACCCGCAACTACGGTGGCACATGGCACGTTAATGAGGGCTCACGTCGCTTTTTAACGACGTCATCAGTTCCACCACTCTCGCTTTCTCCGTTCCCATGTGATCGCAAGTCATGATCGTGGTTCAAATAAACACAATGCCTCTTTGTATTTCGTGCCTCGAAACTACAGTGATGTCAAACCGTTCGACTTTGCAACCGCCGAACCCCGACAGGGCTAGCGACCGACCAATAGGGACAAATCCTTACAGGGTTAGCAAATGGTCAATGAGAACAGGCCCCGTCACATGGTTAAGTGGAGTACAGGTGGCAGAGTGGAAATGCGGCATGGTAGACAACAGGACAGGAGGGGGGCCCATTTCACATGCCACACTATTCCGGACCCCCCCCCATTAAAGGAAAAATAGAAAGGGGGGTCTGGAATTCACCTGAGCACCATTGATCAAGGTGAATTAATATCAACCATTTGAGAGTTGCATGTCCAATTCCGTACCCCCCCCCACCACTAAAGGTAGAACAACAAGGGGGCTCCGGAATGAAACCTCAGCCGTAGATCTGGGCGGGTGGACTCTGGTTGTCCATATTTGCTCGTTACTTAACTTAATGCACATTCGCACACTGGCTTAAAGCCGACATCTCTTCCTCACATCGGATGGTCATCACAGACCCTGAGATTCCCTGAAGGAATCTCATCCGTTCATCGGGACTTAGCCACATGCTAACGTCTCGACATTATGGGTCGGGATTTATCAAGGTGAGAGCCTGAGTTCTTGTCAACGGAACTCCCGAATCCCCGATCCCCGATTTCCCGAAATGGGTAATATATCGACACATGGCCTTCTCAAATCAGATGATCCACGACTGCTCAGGGGTTTCCACCATGGAATGTCCCGATCCCTTGTTACCAGGACTCCCAATATCGCGATTCTCGATTTCCCGAAATGGGAAATCTCACGACACGTGGCCTCCGTCGTTCGGACGGTCTAGATCTATTTCGGTGCTTTCGCCCCTATTCACTGGGGTTTTAACCCTTGGATATCTCCTAACAGATCCAATGACTATCGGGTTTTCCAGCCGATATCTGACGGCTCAGACGGTTCCTAACTAATTCGGGATTTCGCGTATCGCGATTTCCACACTCCTGTGCAATTCCAAAGGGCTTTAAACCCCGTGCACACTTTCCAGATCTAACGGTCACGAGGGTTCACCTTCCCTCCCGAACAGATCCTAAAGCTCCTACACTTCTGGTGTGGATTCCTCTCTCCCTATGGACATATACCACACTGGCTGCGGTTTCATAACGCTGCTATACCTCCTGAGCTTAAAAACTCATCAAGTAACTCCTCGACATTTTGGAGCAAAACAGGGTCCAAAATTGGCCTTCCAAACCCAATTTCCCTTCGCATTCTCAGTCCAAAGACTGTTCCACTGGCCCATCTAGGCTCAGTGTCGAAACCTTGGCTCTGATACCAAACTGTAGCGCACCTTTTCTAGCTACCAAGGTTTAAACGCTATTAAAAGAAGACTATAACACCACCCTATACATGATTCGTACAGGTATTATATGATCCATATGCTTTCAACAATTGAACACATTTAAGCTCAGAGTACACATATTATCTACTGTTATAATTAACAATCCATAGTGTTTTATAATAATTCATATACACAACGGAAATCATGATAACATAAGCAGCACAATCCTGCAAAACATGATTAAGGCATAATCAAATACTTATCTTTTAACAGTTGTAGATTCTACCAACCAAGTGCAGGCCTTCCACGAACCTCCCAGCCTTAGACCACACTGCTCATCAGCTCAATAGTGGGTCACCCCCGAGATGGGACTAAGCTCCACCCCAAGGCAAGGAATCCTAGGCTAGGTTGAGGTTACAGGGAAAACAACACAGAAAAATATGGAAGGATTCTTCCCAGGATGCCACCTTATGCCCACTACTACCAGACTCTCATTCCCCACATGCCTGTTCCGCCTGGGAGTATACACCTTCACAAGCATAGTCCATCAGTGCTAACCTCCCTCTCTGGGCCCTGGCAATAGGCCAGATCAGGAAGTCTCGTAGCCTGAAGCTGGTGCTGGACACTCTCTGGAAGAAACCTCTTCCAACAACATCCACCTCCCTCACCTAGAGAGAGATCACACACAGGATCAACAATGGCTTGAAGCCTCTCAGTGATGGTTCACAGGAATGCGCGATGAGTAACTCCTGCAGGGGTCGACACAGACTCCACGACTCAGAACAGAGGGTGAGACCGACTCTTCATAAACAACACAGGCTTTCCCACTGGTTCAACAATGGCGGAATGATTCAAGGTCTCGGCTTCGGAACAAAGCCTCCACGCATAGGTTCGATCAGTCGGACAGAGGATGTGCACGAACTATTAAAGACAATACGAGATTCTCCACTCTCAAGAACGCACGAGGTATTCTTGAGGTGGTTGGGTCAATCCTATTGTTCAATGCTCCCTACATGCTTAGGTAGTCGGGTGGAATGGAGGAGGAGGAGGAATGCTTCTCACGGCTTACCTCGTCTATTTTATTTGCATGCATTAGGGTGGACACTTGTCACCCTTGAAACTGCCTGCATTCCTCGGCATGCATTACCTTTCTTATGGTTAGGAACCTAGGATAAAACATCAATGGCACATGTTATTTTGGAATAATAGTAAAATATTATTCCCAGGCTTAAGCCCCCTAGGCTTAGCCCCTAAGCTCAACACTTAGCCCCTTTTCCCCACCTTCCAACCCCTGATTCCTTGCCCACTCTATGGATGCTTAATCCCCCTTCACTCATTCATCATGGTCAATCTACACATGGCGGTGTTTATATTTTATTAATTGTTCTGCGTGATTACATATACAACAGCAGACTCCTAGCCTTCCACACTTAGTCTCCCTGTCCTAACAACACATAAGCCTCCAGCTTATAAGAACTCGACTCACCAGCCTATAAATCATAATTACAATTCCTTTCAGAACATGGTTTACTACGGGGCTCGGTCGTGGGGACACTACACTGTTGAACAAGTCTTCTTAAATATCCCTTTTATAAAGGCCCACACGCCCTGCTCCATTACTGCACGCATGTACACGCTAGCTGACCCAATACAACCCACGTGTACCTACAAAAGCACGAAAAAAAGGAAAGTTACTGACAGAACACACAACTTTTGGTGAGTTAACTAAACTTTTTGGCCATGCATGGCCAAGGGTTTGACCAAACACCTAGCTTATTCTAGCCTATAAAAGAAGGGTTAGGGGTCCCATTTGGAAGACGAGAATCATAGTAAAGAAACTATACCTGATTGCGCATTCCCTTTGTCCCAACCTTTATCCATCCTTGTGAAAAGAGAAATATAGAGCAAAGAAGTTGGAGGACAGTTGAAGAGGATCCCAAGACCAGGTTCGTGGAGCAGTGGTCGGATTCATCATTGTAAGTTGATTTGTTGAAGTTAATAATAAAGAAGTACTTTTCCTGTCCCACCAGATGAGGTTTTCATGGTTTATTGCATACATGTTGATTGAATCTCTAACCCATTAATCTGTAGATCAAATGCATGTGGAGTTCTTTGTTTTTCTTGTGTGAATGCAGGTCAGCCTTGGGAGGAGAGCTGCAGTCAAAGAGCGATCAAGCGTGAAGAAGGATCAATATCAAACGCCCAAAATAAGGTATGCTCACTTCATCTTCTTAACTACGTGTTTGCTTAATAATAATGGGGATTAGGTCCAGGATGACGATAGAAAGTAGGAATATTTAGATCTTTTCTGCATGCATAATAAAACTGTAAGTGCTAGTCCGTAGAGGGATTTTCCACTCACAACAGAATTGGCGACCATACTAGGGATTATCTAGGGTTTCTGGGAATATTTTTTGGGTATTTTTAAGAACTGGTCTCATTTCCTGTTTTTAAAGTTTCTGCAAAAGTCTGAGCTAATAGAGATTCTGGTCTGCCATACCAGTTATCTTTGTTTCTTTGCTTGACTGTATTTTTTTTCCGAGACCCACACAGGTACACGCGGCCTGTATAAGGTTTGCACGCGTGTACCCGCGCCCTACATTCTCACAACCCGCATGTACACGCTAGCCAAGGAAGTGTCAGTCGCGTGTATGATTCCATAAAATTTCTTTTAAAAGAGGCAGTCATCCTCTTCCCTATCAGAATTAGTCCTTCTCAGGGGTTTTCTGGAACTCTTTCTAGTCTTTGTCGTTTGCAGTCTATAGCTTAGGTTTCACCTCAGATTGGTTTGTTCTATGAATTTTTCCTTGAATTGTTTTCTTTTTTCTATTAAATTAAGTGCCTGAGTCTTCAAGAGATCCTGGTTCTCAGTATTAGTGGTCTCTGCCTGGGCTGGATTGCTTGTCCTTTCATTTGTCTTAGAGTTTCATAGATACACACCGCCTGTATAAGGCCAAAACGTGTGTACACGCGCTCTGAGTTTACACAGCTCGTGTGCACACGCTTGTTGTTGAACTATCAGCAATGTGCTTGGGGAAAAAAATTGTTGAAGGTGAGGCAATCATCATTTCCTTTGACAAGAGTAATACCTCTGAGGTTTTTGGGTCTCGGTCATAGCGGTCAATAACTTAGGTTTGATCACAACAATAGCTTTCTTTTTCATTTAGAAGTTTTCCTCAAAATTTTCTTTTATAGAATTTTTAGACAAGTGCGAGAGTCCAATTTTAATTTGCTTATGTGTGATTTTTAAAGTGACTCTTTGCGATCTGTGCTTAGGCCAGAAGTTTTCTTGGTTTTGACTTTTTGATATTTTTCCTTTTTGCTTTGTGAGCATTCAAATAAAATAAAAAAAGTCTTTTATTTCTTTGTTTGGTTAAAAAGTGTTGTTTTGCATTAGTAACCAGGAAAAAGTCTTTGCTTTCATAAGTTCTTGATGGTTTACTTAGATCATAAGTAGCTCGTAGTCGAGTGAAATCCTTATTTGAGTTTGTTGTTCAAAGATCTTAGAAAAAAATTAAGTTTGAAAAGTTGTTTAAAGATTTGAGTTAAGTGAAGGTATTTTGTTTCCATCTTTCTATTTATTTTGGCTTTCATCTTTCAAACATCACTAGTTTCACTTTCATAACCTTTGACTTAAGAGAAGCCATAAAAATTAACACTAAATTTAAAATTCATTAGACTTTTTATGTTTGTAGGGTCAACCAACTAGTTTAGGGCTAGGGCCTTGAATTAGGTGGGGGGGGAAACTCTTCAAGGCCATTAAAATCAAACATTGGATTCTAAGTTAGGGAGTGTCAGAGTCCAGTATCGTGAAAGTTACCCCCCTCTAACACAGGGGCTAAACACGAGGTCGTGTGCGGAAAGGTAGTGGAGATAACCCCTCCAAAGCTGGACCAATCGTAGTGGAGAACACATATAGAGGGCTTGTCTTGGGATTCCATCGATTTCATTTGCCACGGAGCTTCGTGGGTCTCGAATCCGTTCGAGGTCCTCAGTTGTCTTCCAGACCACTTACGTTCGATACCCTTGATAGGTTTCAGGCTCGATACCCTGCTCATTGTGGTCTACCCGACTTTCGACTGTACCCCCCTGGTGACTGTTCGCACGCTGGAACCTAGTTGCCTATCTTTTTAGAGACATACACAGGTGACTATGGGGGTATACCGCGGTACCTAGGATAGACATCGGGCCATGATTTGTAGAGTATAACCGGAGGGTGCTTCCGTGTTTGAGTTGCACTTGCACCAGTAAGTTTCTCTAGTGTTGGTTGTTGTAACTGTTCTTCCAATTAGTTTAGTGTTTGCTTGTTTTATCTTGTAGGGACTTTTTTAGTGTGTGTTGTTTTTTGAACGAATAGAAATCCCTAGAGTGTCTTTGATATTCTCACATAGTGTAGGAGCACTAGCTCCGCCGGTCACTTTGGCTTGTGGGCCTGGTGTCGGTTACTCTGAATCCACCCCCGCCACCACTAAGGTGAAAGCTAGCCCAAAAAGGGTCTTTTGAAGTGACCGAGTCACAAGAAATTGTGCTCGACCAACATCCGGAGGAAACGATCATTTTAGACTTTGGATCAAAATCTCTTGGTCCATCTAAAACCCCAACCACTGATCTTTCGGCACCCATCATCATACCGATTCACCTTTACGAGTGTCAGACAGTGTCGCATGCAACAATGGAAACAAATGTTGTCACTCCTTCTAGGAATTCTTCAATTCCCACTACGGTTGTCACCACGGGAGAGTTTCCACCTCCTAACCCACCGTCACTAGTCCGAGCCACCATGGTCTCAACCACCTCTACCTCGCATAGTGGTCTGATCCCATCTATGGTGACATCCACAAACCCTTTCACACCTAGTGCGACAGGCCCTCCGTTCTCATACGGGATGCCTAGTTCAGGTACAAGTCATGTACTTTCTTACTTCACTTCACAGACTTTGGGTCTGGGGGCAGGGAGCTCTAATGCTCCTCTACAAGGCCACATGGACGACACTTTAGCTCCTTTTAATGCTTTCCCTTACGAGGGAGGTCATATACCTCCTTCGTCCCCTTCGCTCGGTGGCACGCACCAGCCATCCACCGGGCCACCTGCACACCATAGTTTATTTGGAGCAGGGAGTCAAGGACCACCTTCGCATAATATGCTGGTAGGTTTGACATTGTTTTCTTTGTTCGGTGCATTTGGTAACAATGCTTTCTCGTCAGCTTCTTTCCCGACTGGGGGCAATCCCGGTTTCGGACAACCTATTCCTATGCAAGGTATTATTCCTGCACAGGGGGCAAACCTAGGAACTTATTCCACATCAGGGCCTTGGACTTCTTGGCAGGGATCTGTTCCCTCATCAAGAATGTCAATCTGGGGCAATTCTTTTCACAGCCAATGGAACCCCAGACAAGGTACTATGCCTATCCCCACGTGATCGACATGGGGCAACCCTTCCCAAAGTCCTCCGAATGTAATGCACGCCCAACCATCTACGTCCTATTTTGGGAATTAGTCGATGATGTCTCCTCACACACAAAATCCATACGCTGGTCATGGCCATGGTTTTTACCAGAACCTAGGCCAGCAATCGAACTTTTCCTGGCAACTTGGTGCCATTCAAACTCCAGGTCCCTTTTTCCATGGTTATCACCAACAACCCAAACTACCTTTCCTTTCAACCTTGCATTTTCCATATTTGACGAGGTTTTTGAATGACCCTATCTGTCACAATCCACGTTGGCCCCCTATGCTGATGAAGTTGCCTTCGGACATACCAAAGTTCGAAGCCAAGCCTAACAAAGATCCAAGAGATCATGTGACCACCTTCCATCTTTGGTGCTCATCTAACTCTTTGAAAGATGGCTCTGTATAGTTGTGATTGTTTCAACGTACTCTCATTGGGAGTGCCGCGAAATGGTACATTGAGCTCGACCACTCAAGATACTCTTCCTTCAGCGAATTGGCAATGGCTTTCCTAAACCATTTCCAATTACCTGTGAGATACGATGCTGGCACAGAATTGCTGGCCAATTTTTCACAGACAAAAGTAGACCATATCTCTAATCACATCTGAGAATGGAGATGTTGGAAGAGTTTAATTAAGGTGCCATTCCCACCAGCATTCCTGCTCGAGTGGTTCCTTAAGTCTTTGGTCCCACAGTTATCCAAAGACATCGCGACATCGGGAGTGTTTTCCGAAGAAGACACCATCATGATAGCTCAACAGCTTGAGCTAATCTATTCTCATTCCAGTTTATTATACGAGATCTTTCCAGATGCACCACGTTCAATACTTGATAAAACCAGATAGAGAGTTGGACCACATGCTGATGGTATTGTTGGTTCAGCACAAACAAAGCCAGTTGAGCAACTGACGAAGCAATTGCAGCAATTGTCTATACAACACACAGCGGCCAGCCAAACTACTGTTTTGGCTACTCCCCCTATTAAAACGTCAGATGTACACACAGTAAAATTGACAAATCCAAAGGCCACCCAGCAGCCTGAAGGAAAGAAAAAACAACGAAAGAAGGGTAAGGGGGATAAGAAACCCACTAATAATGCTGGCGGGGGAAACACTGAGAAACGGAAGGTGAGGTATCTGTGCAACCTGTGCGCGGAAGACCACCCAACCCACCAATGTCCACAGCCTGCAGAGGCCCAAAAGTTTGTGACATAGAAACAACTTGTTTTGTTAACCAATCCATTTCAACATGGACAAAACCTAACCCAACCCTCTACAAGAACGGAAGGGGGTAGTCAAGGACCCTCTCCGTCTTTGAACAATCTCGCATACGTGAATGTGTATATGATGAAGGGTGATGCTTTTATATTGACTAGAACGCATGACTAAAGTAAACCAAGCACTTTTGAGAAGGGCAAAGAAGCTGAACTCCCATCTCTTCCTCTACATATTGAGAAGACTTTGGGTGAAACAATGACACGCATCCCAAAAGGCGCGTTCAAAAAATATTCTCACAACCCAAACGCAAGGGCTGCCCAGAACTATTCTGTGGTGGAGGATTTGTCCCAAACCCCTTGTGCGATGTCCTCTTTGGAGGTCCTCCAAAGCTACCCTTCCCAGAAGAAAGCCTTGTTAGCCACTTTAGGATCTACCGAGACTTGTAATCTGGGTACCATCATGTTGTATACAACTGACTTAAAACCTCGTCTACCTTACCACGTAGCGTTTCAAATAGTAGTGGCTCACCCCACGAAAACTTTTACTCAGAATATCTTCCGCACGGTGGTTGATGAGGGCGCCTCGACATGTGTTATGTCGTTGTCATGATGGAAGGCCATTGGCCAGCCCGTTTTATCTCCATCACCTACTCTTCTCACGGCTTTCGACGGTCATTTGTTCCGGCCACATCGTATCATTCCCTATTTCCCCGTGCAGTTAGGAGGGAAGACCGTGTGCGTCGAGGTAGAAGTAGTCGACGCATCACTCGACTACAATCTCTTGTTAAGAAGGAGTTGGACTTACGCCATGCAAGCAGTGGTTGCTACAGTTTTTTGGGTCTTGTTGTTTCCACACGAGGGCTGGATTGTGACCATTGATCAATTGTCTTTCTCCAGACCTGACCCTTCATTAGGGGTATCCGCGGTCTCGATGATTGATAATCCCCAACCAGGCGTAGTCAATGTAGGGGCTGGTTTGTGCCCATCTTTGATGGGTACCTTTGATTACTCGCCCCCTCAAGGCGATGTAAAATTCATATCCGACTACCATAAGGTTGAGATTTTCCAAGTTTCGTCATTTCGCATGAATTACTTGAATGATCCGTGGATAATTCCTTCCCCATCGGCCACGATGGAGGGGAAAGGGCACCCGGGCATGTCCATTCCCTTTTCCGGAGCTAAAGTAGCGTACTCTTTAGTCCAGCAAGCTTTGGCCAACACAGATCCAACTCCTACACAATATTTAGATCCGCCTCTAGAGCCTATTTGGGCTCAAGTTTCTCTCGCTGACACTGATTCGTTAGACTTAGTCTTGCCCTCTGACGAAGCAGTAATTGAAGCAATGACTAGTCCAGATAAACCCTAGGATGATCTTCATCACAGATCATACTTCCTCCCAGAGTTAAGCAGAATCAAAGCAGGAGAATTTACCTTGACTATGACTGGATATAGGTCTTGTCCTATTAATCCCTTAGCTACACACGAGGTCTATTTTGAGGGTAATATGGAAATCATCACTGAAACCATACCCATCAATATCTCTAGAACCCCTGGCGTCGTGGAGAATAAGCAGCGTCATGATGCGGACCTGGCCAACGAGGCTGACAAACATAAGGTCAAGTGTTAGTATGATCGGTGTGTTCGTCCTCGAATTTTCTCTGAAGGTGACCTTGTCCTGGTCTATGACCAAGATAAGGACCCCCTGGGGGTAGGAAAATTCAAACCCATGTGGTTCGGACCTTTCATCATAAAAGAGGTTCTAAAAAAGGGCGCTTATCATTTGGTTGACTTTGAGGGAAATTCTTTGGCAAAGCCTAGAAATGGGCTCTACCTCAAGAAGTATTACTCATAGGTAGGTCACCATGGGTAACTTTTTGTAACATATGTATAGTCTTTGTACTATTAATTTATAGTTTCTTTTAGTATTATGGACGTGTCATTTTTCAGGTTATCTTTCGTCACTGTGCCTGATGTCAAGTGAATCAGAGGTGTTCATTGGGTACGCAGACGATGCTAGCCGGCACACTCGGAGGCTTGCCTCTGCAACTTGGGTAATTTTTTACACCTCAAGGCCAATATTATCTTCTGAAGGTATATGCTTAGGTGACACCACAAACAATGTCACCGAGTATAGTGAAGTTATTGATTTGCTTCGTGACGCCATGTCATTTGGTATCTCTCATCTCCGGGTCTATTTAGACGCTCAACTGGTTGTGTCTCAGTTAAATAGAGTCTACCGTGTTCATGATCCGAATTTACACCGACGATTCCTTAGGGTACGTCTCTTAACTCGAAGCTTTGATTATATTACATATTTTCATGTTCCTAGGAGTTTAAACCAAATTACAGATACTCTAGCTAATCAAATTTTAGATTGGCATCTCGCACACATATGAAAGGACATACACATAAACATGTAAATACATTTTTAAAGGAAAATATGATCCATAAGACACAAAAAGACATAACAGGTCTTCTTTTAAGCCCTTTTCAGACCCTCTAAACATGAAAAGATTGCCGAGCGATCTTGTGGCCTTTCACGCTCGTTAAACTGAAATTTGAAGTCATGTATGTCCGGCGGTAGTTTACCCCTTTTTCAGTACGGACGGTCAACTGTACGAACAAAGGTATACTCTAAGGAACTTCAGTTCTCTAGAAGAGAGTAGGTATCATTTTAACCCTTTTTAGGACCTAAGGGACTAAATGTATGAAAAAGGAACCCCCACAAAGTCCATAGTTAATCTTTTTTCAGACTCCCTAAAATTGGAAAGATCGTCGAGTGACCTTATTCTTTCACACTCGTTAAAATGGTCCAGAAGAAAATTCCTAACAAAGTCCATAGTTAAGCTTTTTTCAGACTCCTTAAAAATGAAAAAATGGTCGATTGATCTTGTCTTTATCACACTCGTTAAAATGGTTTTGAATAGATGTATTTTCGGTGCTAGTTTACCCATTTTTCGAACTGACTAGACTACCTTCGAAAAAGGTACCCCAGTGGAGTCTCCTTTTACGTTTTTTCAAGCTCTCTAAATATGAAAAACCGTCGAACTTACTTTCTCTGGGCTCGTTAAACTCACATCGAAGGACGTTACCATTGTGTGTTTTATTAATCGCATTTGCATACCCGCGTCTTTGGCCTAATGCCAGCTCCATGTCGCTCTCAACTGAACCATCTAAAGCATTCCTTATACACAATCCCTGTAGCACTTTGCCTCTGTGTCTTGACACCTTTGGCCCCTGGAGGATTTTTCTCGAGTGTCCTTACTTTGAACATCGGTCTTGTCCTTGCACCCTGAACTTGTATGTTTTCAACACTCGTTCCTCCTTTGTAACATAACATTCTTTTATTATTTTTCCAAAATTATTGAAAAAAGACAAAAAAATCAAATATACCCCAAAAAGAGGAAGGGGAAAGCATTTTCTTTAATGGTAGCATAATGAGTCTCCCTTGGATAAATCACATATGTCCATTTTTTTGTCAAAATTATGGGATTTAATACGACCTTAGGAAGTTGTTCTTGCTACATAGAGTTGTGTCCTCCTCCGTTTGGTTATTCTTCCAAACATATGGAGAGTTTGCATTGCCTCCTGCCTTGTAAACTTATGTTAATGCCATGTTGCCTGAGTCTCATCATTTGTCGTGTTGTTTTCCAAGGGAAGTTTTTACCAAGCCTGAGTCAGCCCCTCTGCAGTTTGTCTCTTGCCCTCATACCTAGCCATCCTGAACGTCCAATCAAGTCTTTGTTCGAAATCAATGAAGCTTTCAGTCTGATCATCAAGATTCTCTAGTCCATGACCGACGAGCCATCAAAGACCTCTGGGTAGTGAAGTCGTACACTCATATTACACTCCTACCCGAGTTTTGAAGATTCAAAAGTTGTTGCTCAAGCTCTGAAGACCTTATCTCCATATATCAGGCCTTATCAGCTTCTAAGAAGATGGATACTCTACACGTATATCTTTTTTATTTCGATATGTAACTTCGTTGTGTATTTCTCGTGGCTACACTTTATATAGTTATATGATATGAATATACAGTGTATTTGATTGGTAGCCATGATTTTATTTTATCCCGAGCATGGGTATGCCCACCTCGGTGAGACAATTATTATTTTTGCAAACGACACCTCCCGATTTCTGGTCCCTGGGCTCACTTGTTAGGCACATTGGTGAAGATTGTTAATGTATTTCGGCCATCAGATGCTCTTCTGACCTCACACATTAGGGGGCATCTGTTATAACCCTAATTTGCACCAGACATGCTTACCTGGCATTAGGCCATCTCAGATTCCTTCTTTGCCAAAACACTGTTGAAAAACTCTTCTTAAAAAACCCTTTTATAAAGGCCCACACACCCTGCTCCATTATTGCACATGTGTAAACGTTGGCTGACCCAATACAGCTCGCGTGTACCTACAAAATCACGAAAAAAGAAAAGTTGTTGACAGAACACACAACTTTGGGTGAGTTAACTAAACCTTTCGGCCATGCATGGCCAAGGGTTCGACCAAATACCTAGCTTCCTCTAACCTATAAAAGAAGGGTTAGGGGTCCCATTTGGAAGAGGAAAATCATAGTAAAGAAACTATACCTGATTTCACATTCCCTTTGTCCCAACCTTTAGCCATCCTTGTGCAAAGAGAAATATAGAGCAAAGAAGTTTGAGGAAAGTTGAAGAGGAGCCCAGGACCAGGTTCGTGGAGCAGTGGTCGGCTTCATCATTGTAAGTTGATTTGTTGAAGTTAATAATAAAGAAGTACTTTTCCTGTGCTACCATATGAGGTTTTCATGGTTTATTGCATACATGTTGATTGAATCTCTAACCCATTAATCTGTAGATCAAATGCATGTGGAGTTTTTTGTTTGTCTTGTGTGAATGCAGGTCAACCTTGGGAGGAGATTTGCAGTCAAAGAGCGATCAAGTGTGAAGAAGGATCGATATCAAATGCCTGAAATAAGGTATGCTCACCTGATCTTCTTAACTACGTATTTTCTTAAGAATAATGGGGATTAGGTCTGGGATGATGGTAGAAAGTAGGAATCTTTAGGTCTTTTATGCATGCATAATAAAACCCTAAGTGCTAGTCCGTAGAGGGATTTCCCACACACAACAAGGTGGTAGCAGAAGTTGAACCAGTGGAAGAATGGAAACAAGTTAGAAAGAAAGAAAACACAGGGAGAAGTACTCTGTCAGGTCCTACAATTATATCTTGTGAAAAGAATCCCGCCCAGAACCCTCCTTTAGGAGTGATCCCTAAATAAACCAAAAGCATCACAAGAAACCCCAACAAAAAAACTCAGGAAGAGACACATCACATCTCCCCCAAAAAATTTCCAAGCCTCGAAAAATCCAACCTAGGAAGAGAAGATGAAGAAACATCATATCAAAAGCCTATCTTATCAAGTACCATTCCTCCGGAGGCAAAATTGCAAAAAAAATAAGGAGAAACAGAATCAAAGGAGTAAGAAAGACACAAAGAAACCCCCATTGTAGAATCTCAAATAGTATCAGTGGAAAGATCCCCCCCACAAAGGAAGTTATGGAAACCTCATGAGGTTGGGGAAATTCCAACAGAAAGAACAAGCAAATCTGGAAGGAGGACAAATAAATATGCCAGAGAAGAAGTAGCAAACAAAGATAAATCCCTTGGAAAAAAATGCTCAATAGAAAGATCACTAAAAAATATGGGTCGAAAAAGGAAGCAACAGAGGAGCAGAAGCTCAGGTCCCACCCGTATCAAGCGGACGGGCTACCTCATCATATAAGTAATGAAATTTATTTCTTGGAATTGCAGAGTCTTCAACAAAAAATCAAAGGTTGAAGCCATCAGAGACCTTATCAAATCAGAGAAGCCTTTTGTAATTCTCCTCTAGGAGACTAAAATGGAGGATAAAGAATCCATCCAAACAGGGAAAACAAAATTCATAACGGAGTAGTAGTTATAAGCTCAGAAGGTGCATCAAGAGGAATGATGACTCTCTGGAATCCAACTCAATATGATCTTGAGGTAACTTTTTATTCAAAACACTGGCTACTCATTGTTATTCAAAATAGATAATGGATATAAAATTTCAATCATAAACCTATACATGCCAAATAGATATATGGAAAAAGTTGAATGTTGAAGATATTTAACATCCTTCAAAGAAAATTTATAGCTATCCACATGTATAGTTGATGGGGAATTTAACACAATATTGTAGAACACGGAAAAAAGAGGCAGAAATTCAATGAGAGATCCAATGAGGAATAATATGGAAGACCTCATTTATGACTGGAATATTTTTTATGTCAAACCCCCCAAGGGAAAATTTAGTTGGATCAACAAGAGATCAAAGCTCGGTCACATTGTAGCCTAGCTATATCGCTTTCTCATTCATAACAACTTCCTTCTTCTCCTCCTCTCTATATGTTCCAATATCATCCCCTCCGCAATATCTAACCAAAAACCCATTTCCCTCACCCTCGCTCCCCCTCAAAATTTTGGTCTTATCCCCTTCAGATTCAATCCCCTTTCACTACAGAATCCATCGATTGTTTCCATCATCAAAGAAGCTTGGAAAACCCCAATTCAAGTCTCCCCAAACTTTGTTTGGGAAATAAAATTGTGGGCAGTCAAATCGGATCTTAAGACACGGGTGAAGAATTCATAGACCCCTCCAAATCAAGAAAGAACCCTTGGAATGATTGGATTAGAGACCATTCAAAAGGAAATAGAAACACTAGAAGTGATAGAAATCCACTTATAGAAGGAGCAGGAATCTTACCAAAATTTGCATCATGCCTTGAAAGGAAGAAGAAGAATGGAGGCTCAAATATTGCAGTCTATGGCTTCAATCAAGAGATTCCAACACCACTTATTTTCACAAGTAGGCATAGTAAAGGCGACAAAAAAACATTGTTCAAAAAATACAAATGGATACAAGGCAGACTATAGATGATTTTACCCAAATAAAGGAAGCATATGTAACCCATTTTAAGAAACTTTGTTCGCAAGAGAATGTGGAGGATGAAGATGACACCATGCAAGCCATGTTGGAAAGAATTCATGCATGCATCACCAAGGAAGAAAATGAGACACTCATCTGATAAATTAGTGAAGAAGAAATCTTACAAGCCATTTGGATCCTAGGACAAGATAAGGCACCCGGACTGAATGGATTCTCCATTCACTTCTTTAAAGTGTTCTAAAAAACAATAAAAAAGACTTAAAAAGGATGCTTAATAGCACATTGATGAAGAAAAAATTCAGAGGGGAAACAAACTCAACTTTCCTGGCCTTAATCCCAAAGGAGTCTAACCCCTCCAATTTCATTAGATTCGGACCCATTTCTCTTTGCAATTCAACCTACAAAGTCCTCACTAAAATAATCGTTCGCAGAATCAAACCACTACTAAACAAGATGATCTCAGAAAACCAAGAAGGATTCATGGAAAACCGGCAAATCATTGATAACATCATTCATTAAAACTTTTAATACCCATCCAAAACTATGATAACCCAACCAATAGATAACAAACCAGAAATTAAATTTAGTTCAAAAATTTAAATCAGAGCTATGATAAAGTTATACTAGTTGAGTATACATGCATGTGTTGAATTTTTGAATACTAGACTAATTCACAACTGCAGTAAATAATCAATATCTTAATAATATTAACCAAGCACAAATTTAAAAAAATGGGTCTTCTCATTTCTCCATAGGCAATGCTCTTCCATTTCCACCCAACCATAGGCATCCTCAAGTGCCACCCTCGAGCATAGCATAGTAGTTATCTTGGGAAACCCTTCTACACAAGGGAAGAAAAACCCAACACCTTTTCTTATAGAGAAGATCAATGCCAATACAATATAACCATGAACTAGTTATATCCAAGAAAGAATCCCTTATGACAATTACTTATCTTTTATGCTCAAATATGCACTCTAGAAGTATCAAGGAGATGGATTTATTGTTGTCCAAATGATGTCTCAGATCATTGTTTCAAACTGTCATAAATCAGTCTTTTATATCTATCACTTTGTTGCTTCAAGAATGTTGTTATAGGTGTGCCTAATATGTCGTTCAAGCACAAAAATATGTGTTTCTACAACTGCATCTAGATATGCCTCAAACTTAGCCTCAAACTAGGCCTCTTCATTGCCTCAAATTAGGCCTCTTCCTTGCCTCTGATTAGGCTTCCTATGGCTGCTACAGAGATATATCAGACCCGAATTGGTTGTGTCAAAATGAGAAGTATAGATTTATATTTATACTAATTTGTTATTGTACTTTAGGGCCGACTTGTTCTTCTAGAAATTATAATTTCCATGTGGGCCGACTTTTCTTTTGGAGCATTATAATTCTACTTTATTATTTTCTATGGAGCCGACTTCTCCACTGGGATCTTTCTTGACTTCTTTGGCATCTTCATCTATAAGAAAAGGTTATCCAAGAGGTGAATATCTCATGCAGCTACCAAAAACATCAACAACATGCACAACGAAAATATTAAAAAAAGCACACACAATGACACAGTAGGTACCCTGGAAACCCCAGTGTGGATAAAACCAACTAAGAGGGGATCTTTATTGGTCTTGTAGAGAGAAGTTACAACAGTATAATTTTGCAAAAGAAATTCCTTACTATAAAGAGAAAAATTTCCTCAAATATGGACCAGCAAACAAAATGTTGTTCAACCCAGTTTCTTGCAACCAATACGACCTCCTTCTGTTGTCCCGTACGGCCTAGTATAGCCACTTCTATTGTTGTACAAATCATGTGAGTACAACCCTAACCTGTTTCTCTGAAAAACCTTTGATACAGCCTCTATTCTCAACACAATAAACTCAAGACTTTGTTGTCTTGTTGTTGTTGATAATGGTGATGAAGATGTCCTCTTTGTGTTGCACAATATGGCCTCTGCATGGCCTCCTATGGTTTCCCTAGCTCAACTCCATAACACACCCTCTTCAATGGCTCCTTCCTTCTCTTCTCTCTGCCCATCTCCCTCTCCTCTCTTACTCATTCAAAATGACTGAATGAGCAACACAGCACCCTCAATCTCCCTATACCATAGCCCCCCTCCTTGTTTCCTTGGGATCAACACCCAGAAAAATATCCAAGGGCCCAGATTGAGGCACCCCCTCTCTATGGACCCCACACAACACTTAGGGGTCCAGTGCTCAAGGCATGGCCCCAGAATCCACTTACAACAGACTTTAGGCTGAAGTTTCCTAAGCAGAACTTAGGCTTATATGGGTCAAATTAAGGTCCCATGCATGCCTTTGGGCATTAGGAATGTGGGAACACTTTCTGTTGCTATAGAAAAAATTAACACTCCCTCTTAGTGAGGAATTTATTATGTACAACCCCCAACTTGTCTATGAAATGGACAAACTTTCCTTTCACCAAAGACTTTGTGAGTATATCTACAATCTGCTCACCGGTTGGCACATACTGTAGCTTTATAGAACCTTTATGCATGCAATATCAAATGAAGTGGTACCTTATCTCAATGTGTTTGGACCTATCATGAAACACCGAATTTTCAGAGACCTTGATGCAACTTTGCTTGTCACGATGAATCACAATTGTGTCCAACACTTGATCAAACAATCCCATGAGTAGCTTTCAAATCCAAATTGCCTCACATGACGCCATGTTGGTTGCCATGTATTCAGCCTCTATAAAGCTCAAAGAAACTAATTTTTTCTTCCTCTTGAACCAAGAAATAGCCCCTAAACTCAAGTTGAAACAACAAATGGATGTGCTCTTCCTATCCACATTGTTGTTTTCCCAATATGCATTTGAATAACCCACTAGCTTCACCCCATCCTCCTAGATATAGCTCAATCTAAACTCAATTGTCCCAAGTAGATACCTCAACACATGTTTTTCCACCACCCAGTGTACACGCTTAGGATCTACCATGAATTGATTGAGTGTATTGACATCAAAACACAAATATGGTCTAGTGTTAACCAAATACATAAGAGAGCCAATGAGATTCCTGTAGAGAGTGGAATTTACTCCCTCTTACTTGGAAGCATCTATATTCTTCTAGTTAGTAACCATGGGTGTTGCCATAGGCCTGCAATCCTGCATGCCAAATCGCTTCAGGATCTCCACACAATATTTCCCTTATCTAAGTAAAATATGCTCATCCTTCTGCCACACCTCCAATCCAAGAAAATAATTCATTAGACCCAAGTCCTTTATCTCAAACTCAACAGTAAGATCTCTCTTTCAATCCACTATGAGATTCTATGATCATGTCATAAACAAGTCATCCACATATAATACAAGAATGAGTGGATCCCCCTTAACCAAGATGTAGTAGAGGTTGAGCTCAACCTCACTCTTGGTGAAGCCCATCCCAAGCAAATAATTGTCGATGATGTTGTACCAGGCACATGGTGCCTGCTTGATCCCATATAATGCTCTCCTCAACCTGCAAACACGAGATTCCTTGTTATGCACCTCAAACCCCTCTGGTTTCTCTATGTATATCTCCTCCTCTATCACTCCATTAAGAAACATTGTCTTGACATCCATCTGGTGGATCTATCATCCCAAATCAGCTGCAATGGATATCATGGCCTTGGTAGAAGAATATCTCACCACATGTGAAAATGTCTCATTGAATTCAATGCCTTCCTTCTGTGAGAATCCCTTAGCCACAAAGTGGCCTTTGAACCTTTCCACACTCCCATAATCTCATCAACTACATGTTTGATCTTATAAATCCATCTAGAGCCAACCACTAATTTCCCCTCTGGTGGGGCCACAACCTCCCACACATTGTTCTTCATAATGGAAGAGTATTCCTCCATCATGGCATATCTCCACACATGTTTCTCATATGCATCCTGAAAACTATAAGGCTCGGCCTCTATCCACCCACTCATAAGATCCATGTAACTGGAAAACATTTGTGGCACCCTGCTCATCCTCACTAATTTTTGGGGAGGCTCTACCTACTCATGATCCCCTCTCAATGTGTGTTTATCCCACTTCAGCCTCCTCCTACCAGAGGACTCGACCAGAGTAAAATGAACATCCTTCTCCTCCTCATGTTGCACATCCTTCTTACTCTATTGCTATTGTTTCCCAACCTGTACAAAAGTCTAGGGACATGTAGCCTATAATGTTTGTCTTACCTCCTCCTTAGGAGCATTGTGCTCCTGACTCTACTCATGACATTGCTCATCAACTGGGATCTATCCATATCTCTTCCTATAATCTCTATCCTCCTCAAATCTCACGTCCCTCCTAACCATTGTTCCCCTGAGTGCGGGAATGTAGACCATGTAGGCATTGAAGGTCTGGTTGTATCCAACAAGGATGCCCTTCTCTGTAGTAGGCTTGAGCTTGGTCCTCCTCTCTGTCAGAACATGGAAGTCGACCAAGCCCCCAAAGATGCGTATGTGACTAATCTTTGGTCTCTTCCCCATGAATGCCTCCTCATGAGTCATCCTCCCCAATAACTTATGCAGACTCATGTTATGAAAATAGATTGCAATGTTGCATGCTTCATTCCATAAAAACATGGGCAAGTCATGATCATGCAGCATTGCCTTTGCTTCCCCAACTATCGATATGTTCTTCCTATTTGAGACTCCATTTTGTTGTGGGTTATATGGCCTAGTCAACTCCATCTTAATTTTAGAATCTACACAAAACTCCTTAAAGGCACTCGAGGTATACTCGCCTCCATTGTCTGATATGAGCACCTTGATATTCTTGCATGTTTGGTTCTCCACAAGATCTTTTAACTCTTGGAACCAACTAAAGACCTCATCCTCGGTCTTCATAAAGTAGATCCAGGTCTTCCTAGAATGATCATCAATAAAGGAGACATAGTAGTTGAACCCTCCAATAGACACTACTAACATGAGCCCACGGAAATATGAATGGATCAAGTCCAAAATCCCTTTGGACTTGTTGTCACTGCTAGAAAAGGTTTTCTAGGAATAATTTCCCAAAGCACACCCCTTTCACACATTGTGTTGATCATAACTAAACTATGGAAGTCGATCCATGGCCTTCCTAAGCACCTTAAGTGATCCATGATGTAGATGATTCATATGTCTATGCCAAATCTCCCCCAAATCTCTGCCATTGTTGCTGCTACTAACCAATGCACAGGTTGGGTCAAACTGCAACTTGTACAGTTTGTCCTTTCTCACTCCCAACACTTTCCCCATGCTAGTGTTAGATCCCCTTGGATGTATGAGTACTCTTCCATCTTCGAAAGTGACCTCATATCCCTTATCTTCTAAGGATGAAACATAAATCAGATTTTTTGTTAAATCGGAAACAAACAAAACATCATTAATTGACAAAGGCTTACCAAACTCCCTCTGAAACCTCACAATTCATTTCCTTATCTCCAAGTACAATGTTGAAGTTGGCATTGTACTCCTTCAAGTTGTTGAAGTACTCATACACCCCTATCATGTGGCATGAAGCACCATTGTCAAGCTACCATGTACCAATGACCATGGAGTTGGATAGGCATGCTAATAGTGAAAACTCATCTTCAAATATGGCTGCAAATGCATCCATGTCAGTTGTACAACCATATGCTTCTTGGGTTTTCATGTCTTCCTGTTGGGATATTGGGTGGAAAAATTCCCAAGTTGATGCCAAGAAAATCACTTGACTTTGTTGGTGTCAAAATTCATCTTGTTTCCCTGTATTGAAGAAGTTCCTGCAGCTGAATTCTTCTTGCTCTTCCCCTTGCCCTTTGTTGCCAAAGAAAGGTTGTCTTTATCTTCATATTTCTTTTTCTACTCTCCACATTGAGACCCCTCCCAGATCTCTTCCTGTGTGAAATCATGCCAAAGCCTCTCCCAAGTAAGCATCTTCTCTCTTCCCACCACACACTTGAAAAATACATCCCACTATTTTCCAAAACCATTCAAGGCAATACATACCATCTCTTCTTCAGGATTGATATCCCCTATTGTTGCTAGCTCATCTCTAACTTGTGTGAGCCTAGTGAGGTAGGAAGTCGCACCTTCACCCCTTTCCATCTTGGCGGCATGTAATTTGTCCCTGAGAGCCATCTTCTGATTTTTGTTGAAACTCTTATACAACTTGGTCAAAGCATCCCACATTTCCTTGGTTGTTTTTTTCTCAGTGAGATATGGAATAAGATGGTCTTTGACACCATCCAACATAATCATTTGTGCCCTAGCTTCTTTCATCTCATGGAGGTCCAAGGCAATAGGATTATGGACTGGTAAAGGAACCACAATGTTTACATAATACCTCAGCTTGTTCTCCTTGAACACAATTGAAATTATGTGCTTCAACTGAAGATAATTTGAGGCTCCCTCAAGCCTATCCTCATACCTCACGTTGGTAGCCATGAAATCTATGATTCTGGGCTACTGGAACCTTCAAAAAAGTTTGCAGAAAAAATTGTTGAGACTTGAACCTGTGACTTGTGTGCTAATCAGAGGTATAGCTTTGATATCGTGTAAACTTTTAATACCCAGCCAATAGATAACAACCCAGAAATTATATTTAGTTTAAAAATTTAAATCAGATCTATGCTAAACTCATACTAGTTGAGTATACATGCATGCACAATGGAAATATTAAAACAAGCACACACAATGACACATTAGGTACCATGGAAACCCCAGTGTGGGGAAGATCAACTAGGAGGGGAGATTTATTGGGATTTTAGAGAGAAGTTATAGCAGTATAATTTTGTAACAGAAATTCCTTACAGTACAGAGAAGAATTTCCTCAAATCTAGACCAGCAAACAGAATATTGTTCAACCTAGTTTCTTGCAACCAACACGGCCTCCTTTTGATGTCTTGTACGACTTGGTATGGACACTTTTGTTGCTATACAAATCAGGTGAGTACAGCCCTAACCTGTTTATCTGGAAAATATTTGATACGACCTATGTTCTCATCCCAATAAACTCAGAACTTTTTTTCATGTTGTTGTTGATAATGGTGATGAAGTTATCCTCTTTTTGCTACACAATATGGCCTTTGAATGGCCTCATGTGGCTGCCCTAGATCAGCTTCAGAACACACCCTCTTCAACAAATCCTTCCTTCTCTTCTCTCTGCCCAGCTCCCTCTCCTCTCTTACTCATTCAAAATGATTGAATAAGCATCCCAACACCCTCACCCCCCCTATAACCCATCTCCCCTCCTTAGTACCTTGGGATCAGCACCCATCAAAAGATCCAAGGGCCCAGATTGAGGCACCCTCTCTCTCTAACCCCACACAACACTTAGGGGTTCACTGCTCAAGGCAGGGCCCCACTCAACACTAAGGTTGAGTGCCCCCCCTTAACAGGGCCCCACAATCCACTTACAAGAGAATTTAGGCTGAAGTTTCCTAAGCAGAACTTAAGCTAATTTTATAAGGCTTATATGGGTCAAATTAAGGCCCCACGCATGCCTTTGGGCATTAGGAATGTGGGAATACCTTATGTTTCTACAGAAAAAATAAACACATTCTGGTTCAAGAAGTTATATATGTGAGTCAAAGCAATAAAGAAAGGGGAATGGTGATAAAACTAGACATGGAAAATTCATTTGACCAAGTCAAGCATGCATTTCTATTCTTAGTGTTGAGCAAATTTGGATTCTCAAAGGACTTTGTAGACTGAATACAAGCATGTATTGGCTTTGCATGGATATCCCTTTTGATTAATGGAAGGTCGTCATAATTGTTTCAAGTCATTAGAGGGTTAAGACATGGTTTCCCCCTCTCTCCCTCCCTCTACATTATCGTGGAAGAATCCTTAAGCAAAAAGTTGGAAGAAGATCGTCGAATCGGACGTCTCACTGGTCTCATGATTGCAAGAGGGATAAAGTAAATAAATCATTCACAATTCATGGATGATACCCTCCTCTTGTGAGATGTGTCTACCATTATAGCTAGAAGATTTAAGAAAACTCATGATAAATTTCTCTTGACCTCGGGAGGAAAAATAAGCACTATTAAAAGTTAGATATATGGTTGAAATTTCTCATAAAATCTCACATCAACAATCTCAAGGGTCCTTGGCTTCAGGGTGACAACCAATGGTCCTCATTCAAATATCTAAGTATGCATATCTCCCTAAAGATCCCCACCTCCCAAATTTGGAATGAAGTCTTAGAGAAAATGGAAAAGTGAATTCAAATCTAGGGAGCACGTGTAACATCCCCAACCACCCCAGGTTGGGCATTTTCACACAACCTCAACTCTTGTAGCTCCAATCAACCCAACTTCTAGCATCCCCAGCATACTACTCAGCAATGTTACTCTCATATTTTCACTGTGCATTTCTACCTTTACACACAAGTCTGTGCAGTATCACTTGAGGTAATGCACTCGGTCCAAATTGAATCACGTCACACAACTTATAACGAAAGCAATAATCCCTTTTAAAACCACAATCTTAACAAACGAAACTAAATCAAACAACAACATGCACCAGCATTATGAGCCCCACAAAACAATTGTGTTCACAACCACCTGGGCGTCATATGCGACTTCTTCAATTCACTATGCGCGGGGTCCAATAACCACACACACTCATTCCATCCTTATGAAACATAGACTACAAACCGGTCACTCAATCCTCTTCTTAATGGCTCATAACCTAAACACAAGGTTAAACTTAACAAGCAAAGTTACCATCAACTGACATACTCATGCACATCTACAATTAGGGGATATAACACCATGCTTATATGCACAAGCGACATTAAACCAAATAACAACAAATACTTATATGCAACACATACAAGAATTTAACATATGTCAAAAATAGTCAAATATGCACATTAAACAAGACAAGCATATAAGGAACATTTATCTTAAATGAAAGTCCCCAACTGCAGCCTTGACTCAAACATTCCTCCCAACCATTGACGTTATTTCTCATAGGCTATCAGGAACAGGTCACTCCCGATCTAGGGCTCAACTCCACCATGGATATAGGGATCCTAACCACAAGCTATGCTATGAAACTCAACATAATTGTTCATTCCTAGGTACCCACTATTGCAACTAGTCCACGGTCCCTCATTCCAAATGCACCTGTCACATCCAAGGAAATGTGCCCCTTCTCTGCTCACCAATCCTTCGGTTTCCCCACTTCCCTTCCCAGTATTACCAGCAACAGGTCGAACAAAAAGTCTCTGAGCCATGTGACTAATTCTCAACGCACTAGGGAACAACTCTCAACACTCTCTCTTGGAGAGTATTCCCACAAGTCCGACAACCACTCCACAATAGACAATCTCTCACCCAAAGAAACCACTTAAGGTTTGTCAACTCGACTCCTCGACAGTATCTTTGAATACATCCCCCAAAACTCCCTGCAAGCTTCTTTAGGAAGATATGGTAATAATCGGATTTTCTATACAATATCATGACCCTAAAACATTGGAAGAGACCATAGCGTGCCTTAGAAAATTTTCTATATAGTATAATGACTCATCAATTATCATGCTCCCAAGCTTGAGTTCAAAGAATTCCTTCATTTTCCTGTCATAGTACCGCTTGGTTAAGTACTTCTTTTGGAAATATCTTTTGAACTCTCTCCAAGTCACTCTCCTCTCATAAATATGTTTCACTTGCACATATTGATCCCACCACATTGATGCCTTTCCCTTCAAATGATATATAGCAATTCTCCCTATGCAGAATATTTATGCAACTGGTAGTACTTCCTCAGACCCAACAATCATGTATCTGCATCTTCATCCTTATTTTTCTCACAGTCAAAGGTAGGAGGAATAATATTATTCATTTCCCCATGTAGCTTATCCACCCCAGTCCTTCTCTTATGCTTTCTAACAAGAGATGAACTCGAACTACTATGCTCTTTCCTGAAAGAATGCTTACCAACACTTCTTTATTCTCTTCTTTTCTCATCATGAGACCTCAACTTCTTGATCTACTCGACTATGTCTCCTTATTCATCTTCTTTTATATTATGTCCAAGCTCTACATCAATTTGACATTGAAGTCATCTTGATGCACCTTAGCTCTCATAAGCCTTTCATTATCAGCTTTATAACTCTGGACATCTTTCTGTAGTAGTTTTATAGTTTCTACCAAATTCATGCGCTCCTCCTTGGATTTTGTAATATCGGCACCCAAACCAATATACATATCCCCAAATTCATCATCGGGACTATAAGTCCTATTTGCATATTCCATGATTTTAACCTTCTACACTGACTTTGTCCTTCTCTATTCACTAAAAATTATGCAAAATGTGCAAGCAAATAAGATTTCTTAGATGGTTTCATGCAACAAATACATGAAAACTTTGCACCATTTTGTCTAAATTCCTCTCACTTGGATTTCTTGGACGATTTTATCATCCCAACTCTATTGTGCACACTTGCACATCATTGTATTTGTGTGCATCACAACTCTATATTGCGCACCAATGATCTTCTGTGCAACTAATCTATGTATTGTGTGGTACCAATCCTTAGTGCACACATCTATTCACGCTAATATTTGGCTCATACAAGTCCAGTGTTGAACCTGTAGCTCTAATACCAATCTGTAACGTCCTCAGCCACCCCAGGTTGTGCCTCATCACACAACCTCAACTCATGTAGCTCCGATCAACCCAACTTCTAGCATCCCTAACATACTATTGAGCAATGTTACTCTAATATTTTCACTGTGCAATTCTTCTTTTACACACAAGTCTGTGCAGTATCACGTGCAGTAACACACTCATTCCAAATTGAATTGTGTCACACAACTTATAACAGTAGAAGAAACAATCTCTTTTAACAACACAATCTTAATCAGCGGAATTAAATCAAACAACAATGTGCACCATCATATTGACCCCCACATTACAATTGTGCGCACAACCACCTGGGCGTCATACACCACTTATTCAATTCATTTTGCACGAGGTCCAATAACTGTACACACTCATTCTAACCTTATGAAACATGCAGGCTACAAACCTACACACCCAACCACTCAATCCTCTTCTTGATGGCTCATAACCAAAAACACAAGGTTAAACTTAACATGCAAAGTTACCATCAACTGACATACTCATGCACATCTACAATTATAGGGTATAACACTAGGCTTATATGCACAAGCAAGATTAAACCAAATAACAACAAATACTTATATGAAGCACATACAAGAATTTAACATATGTCAAACATAGTCAAATATGCACAGTAAAAAAGACAAGCATATAAGGAACACTTATCTTAAATGAAATTCACCAACTACGGCATTAACTCAAACATTACTCCCAGCCATAGACATTGTTGCTCATAATCTATCCGCAATAGTTCATCCCCGAGCTGGGGCTCAACTCCACCAGGGCTATTGGGGTCCTAACCACAAGCTATGTTCTGAAACTCAACAAAATTGTTCATTCCTAGGTACCCATTGTTGCAACTAGTCCACAATCCCTCATTCCCCATGCACCTGTCACACCCAAGGAAATGTTCCCCTTCTCTGCTCATCAGTCCTTCGGCTACCCCACTTCCCTTCCTAGGGTTACCAACAACAAGAAATCTTTGAGCCCTGTGACTAATTCCCATTGCACCAGGGAACAACTCTCGTCAAAACTCTCGCCTGGAGAATATGCCCATGGGTCTAACAACCATTGCACAATAGCCAGTCACTCACCCAAAGAGACCACTCATGATCTATCAACTTGACTCCTCAACAGTGTCTCTGAATAAGGCCCCCACAACTCCCTACAATATTCTTTGGGTAGATAGGGTAACAATCATATTTCCTATACAGCTTGATCTCCTTCTCCTCTCCAGAGCTTGCAACATGAATAATAATCGCAATCGCCCCAAAATACACAAAGGATAGCAATATATATGGAATTCCTTTCTCTTGACACTTTTCACTTCCAAAAGTAGTTGTAAGCCACTTGGTGACTCGTTCCCTATCCTTGGGAACTTAGGATAAGATAATAATGTATCTGACATTACACTTTTCTCGGCAATATTATAAAATATTCCCTAAGACTTACAACTCACCCCCTTTTCCCTTTTTCGATGGAGTAGGCCCCCCATCTCTTTTCATCTAACCCAGTCAACGTAGAGCGATGCAATATTATATTAATATTCATTATTATATTTACATAGATAGGCTCATTGGCCTATCTGCTCCCAGGCTCACTAGCCTCATAATCATGCAGGCTCTCTGTTCTCAAAACATAAACATTCATTCTTGCGCACTAACCCAAGTGCACGCAACACACTGCAATGTGCCCACTTACTCAGGTGTTCGCAACAAATACTGTGTGCACCTTGTCCTTGTTAACATTTTTCTGCACACTACCATGATGCACGCAACACCAAAATCAGGTGTCTTTGGCTCACCAGCCTAAATTTTCATTACATTTACACTTGATACTAGTCGAATCACCAGCCTATATGTACAATTACAAAGGGTTATGGATCAGGGACACTACAACAAGTTGGCTCAACCCTGCAAGTAAAATCGTATTAATCAAGGTTGGTCTTTACTCATTAACTATTTTTCAATGTGAAACAATACAAGCGCTTAAAGGAGTAATTGAGAAAATCTCAAAAAACATAAAAATATTTCTTTGGGAAGGAGGTGTTTAAAGATTGTAACTGCAAAGGGTATTTTATTTATTATTGATTTATTATTCATTAGATCAATCCCCTTTTGTGGATTGATCATCTCGAGCATTGTAATTGACCAAATCCCCTTTTACGGATTGGTCAAACCCTAAACATATTATGCAAATTGAGAAGTTGGTCCCTGGGCAATTTAAAGCGGTTCTAACCACTCAGAACACAAGTTGGCCCTACCTAACGAAGAGACACCTTTTCAGCACCTGCTAGTTTGTATAAATAAAGGAAGTCAATGCCTAATTTGTTCACTCACACAACTCACTCATATAGTGCACAAGTTTGAAGGAAGATATAGTTGCCAGTTGTCGGAAGAAGGAAAAGAGAGAGGCGCATTTCTCAGTAGAGGATATTCTCTAGTGTTTGGTTTATTGTCTTGGCATTGTATTGCCTATCTATATTAAGGAAGTTTTTGTTGGGTTTTCTTCCCCATGAGGGTTTCCCAAGATAAATGGTGTGTATATTGTGATTATGTTTCTCTCAATGATCCTATCTATGCTATGGTTATCTAGTAAATTGAAAAGAAACCTAATAGTAGCTCAAAACTTAACATGGTATTGGAGCTAAGCTAAAGAGAGCATCTTTCATTGGATAAAGAAAATTTTCATTGTTGTCGTACAAGAAAATTAGGGCTTTTGTTGGAGAGGAATTTTTGCCTAAAACCCATCTAGAAAAGTGTGCCCTACCTTAGTAAATATTTTTGCATCTTGAGCACACCTTTTTAGTGGATAGAACTCTTGGAAAGTGAAACCCTAGTTTTCACTGGTACCAGAAAACCAGGAAACTAGAACCAATACCAAAAGTAACAGTCCATATTTCCGCAAGCTCAGTTTCAAGGGGTAAAAATTTGGATTTTCAGAAATCTGACTACACCAGCTTACTCACCTCAGCTCAACGCATCTAGCCCCTTGATTAGAATTTCAAAATTTGAAGTTTGAAAAATTAGGGTTTCCTCATAAGACCCTAAGTTGCAGTTGTAGTTTCAGAATCAGTCGCAGTATCAATTGCAGTTGCAGTATCAATTGAGGTATTAGCTGTAGTACCAGTTGCAGTCACCCTTGAAGTTTTAAAAGCGGTTGGTAATTATTACTATTGCTACCAGATGGTGTGACTACTTGAAAATGTTATCAAAGGTATGTACTCACATATGTTTAAATTGTTAAGCTTTAAAGGGTATTTGCAGGAAAAGGGATCTCTTTCCATAGATCCAGAAGGATCTCAAGATCCAACACATTCAGAGGAATGATGCAACCCAGGTTTGATTACTCTGATATGCATCTATTTTTCATGACATTATTTTGATCTAGGTTGCATGTTGAAGCTATGACCATCATACTAACATTTGGTCAAAATTAAATTCAAGGTATTATATGGATTAAAGTTGAGATCATAGAATTTATTCTCTAACCCAACTTTATGTCAAGATAGCATATTATCTTAGTACAAAGGACATGTTGAAGAAATCACTTGTCATCTTGAGTGAAGGACACTTGGAAGAAAAACAACACACACTCATTCTTGAGGACAAGACTCCAAGTTACAGGTTTGATTAATTAAGTTGATAAGATTCAAAGTTGCACATGAGAAGTTGATAACTACCCCATTACAATTAAACACTATAGTTGAGGTAGCAATCTTTGAAAAGCATTATTCTTAGTAGCATGTGAGCATATTGAGATAAATGTTTAATGTAATCATTTACCAGATACAACTAACATCTTCTCTAGGAGAAACTTCTTGTGTTGATTCTAGGTTACCTTGGATGAATGTTTGATCACAACACTAGAAGAGTGTTGATCTCATTTCATATTGTATTTATTACTTTTGATTCTTGTTTCAGACAGGTCACAAATGAAATCTCTAAAGGATCTACTGTGACAAGTGTATGTGCTATTGTTTTATTTACTATTATCAAAAGAGTATTATTCTTGCTTGTTGTTTTGTTGACCTTGTTTCAGGTCACAGGTGATAACCATGAGGAAGCTATAGTGAAGGTTGCAGAAGGCAACGTATTAGATGAGACATGAATCAGACTATGTACATAACCATATACATTCATGTACCAAAGAAGATGAAGAAGAATCTATATGTTGAGATCCATAGTATCTCATACGGAGATTGATTATAAGGAGCAGAAGGCTCCAAAGATGAACGAACATTAGAACAAGAACTCACAGTAGACTTGTTCAAAGGATAATGAAGCCACCTTTATAGGAAACAGAATTCACTTGAAATCTGACTTAGATTTTCATATTTAGACTTGGTATTCAACACCAAGTATACCCCATAAGACATGATGAATTCCTTGTAGACTCAAAAGAAATCGAGAGTAAGCTTGTTCTCGTAAAGGATCAAATGAAGAGACAAATTCCAGGACTGGGAGACAGATGTCGTGAGAAGACTAGATCATAGCTTCAGAAACTTCTAGGAGATATGAAATCTCCTGAAGATTCCCTTGTTTCAGTAACAGAGAAGGAAGCTAGTCAGAAAGACTAGGATATGGATTCTTCTGTGAGACTAGAAGAGAAGTCAGTATTGACTTCCAAGATTGATCTATACAGATCAAGCATGTTGCAGATGTACAAAGCGTGATGTGTGTATAAAAGATTCTCCCAGCAAGAGGGAGAAAACTATGATGAGACACTTACTCCAGTAATTGAAGAAATATTTCCAATATTTATGAAGACAACTAGAACAACCATGATTCATATATAATATGAGATGTAGGGGGAGCAATCCCCATATTTAAAATTGAGTGGCAGTTAGTGCATTAGATTAGTTGGGCCATGGAGACATGACTACAATGAAAGATAAAGTTGCCTCCATGAAAGAAGAAGAGATACCTTCAGTATCAGTTATTGAGCCACTCTCAGTTTCAGATGAAGTTATTGTCATGATAGAATAAGAGTTACTCACATATTTCAACAGCCACAATGAGGATGAATCAATCATTCTCAGCCTTAGAGCAGTTGTAGGTGCTGAGTCCCAGTTCCAGAAGGAACAATTGTAGAAAGAGGAGAGGACATACTCTCAGGCAGTGAGATAGATAGTGCTTTGCATAGAGCACATAGAGCTAGCACATGATTGTGCGGATTGAGCTGCAGCTGAGAAAGTGTACCAGATTGGTACAATGTAATGAGAAAATTTGATTTGAAGATTGAAGATAGAAAGACTCATGTCTGTCGGGTGAAGGAAGCTTTGTACGTGTTGAAGCAAGCTCCTAGAGCTTGGTATGGAAAAATTGACAGTTTCTTGACGAGCTTGGGCTTTACCAAGAGTAAAGTTGATTCTAACCTTTATCTCAAGGTTATGAATGATGAACCAATGATGTTACTACTATATGTAGATTATGTATTCTTGAGAAGATGAAGGAAAGAACATCACAGATTGTAGAAGAGGCTCGCTACAAAGTTTGATGAAAGACCTAATTCTTTATCTTCTGGGTCTTGAAGTTTGGAAGATCCCAGAGAAGATCTTCCTTAACCAAGGGAAGTATGCAGTTGAAATACTGAAGAGATTTGATATGTTGGAGTGCAAATCCATGAATACACCCATGGAAACAAAGTTGAAGATCCTGGTTGACACTTCGTCAGAATTGGTTGATGCTACGTTGTACAGACAAATCAGTGGATCTGACGAACACCGGGCCAGATATATGTTTTGTTGTGAACACCTTGAGTCATTATCTGGTAGAACCCAGACGTGTTCACCTTGATGATGCAAAACATGTGATGAGAAACCTTAAGGGTACGTTGGATTTTGGTCTTTGTTATACTAGATATCGTGACTTCAAATTGAGTGGTTACACCGATTCAGATTGAGCTGGAAGTGTTTCTGATAGAAAGAGGACTTCAGGATGTTCTTTCAGTCTGAGGTCAACCATGACTTCATGGTATAGTAGGAAGCAATCAAGTATTGATCTTGGGACGATAGAAGCGGAATACATTGTTGCATGTTCCACCAATTGTGAAGCCATGTGGATTTGAATGTCGTTGACAGATCTATTTGATCTAGAGATGGAAGCCACTGTGATTCTATGTGATAACCAAGTTGTATAAAGAAGATGGAGAAGTCGAAGCACATAGAGGTCTGGTATCACTTCACTCGTGATATGATGTAGAGAGGAGCTATAAAACTCCAATGTGTTGGCACATATGAACAGGTTGCAGAGGTGTTGACCAAGCCCATGTCTCGTGTAAAGTTTGAGAACTTTCGAGATAAGCTTGGTATAGTCCAAAAGGACCTCCCTCGAAAGTGGGAGTGGTGCGGATGATACTATGGTATCTTGATCAGTAGTGGTATCTCCGTTAGGATTTTATAGCCTAGGGAATCTTATGATTCCTAGGCAGATCCTTTGGCTCTATCAGAGTACCACGTGGTAGCTCCGTTAGGATTTCATATCCTATAGAATTTTTTTATTCCTAGGCATATCCTTTGGATCTATCCGAGTACCACAAAATGTTGTTGATGCCAGCCTCGTGCTAAAGATTTCTATCTTCGTGTTGATGCTGTTGTGATGTCAGCCTAGTGATGAAGGTTTCCAGCTTCATCTTGATGTTGTTGATGCCAGCCTCGTGTTGATGTTGTTGATTCCAGCCTTGTGCTGAATATTTCCAGCTTCATGTTGATGTTGTTGTGATGTCATCCTAGTGCTAAAGATTTCTAGCTTCGTGTTGATGTTGTTGTGATGTTAGCCTAGTGCTAAAGATTTCCAGCTTCATGATGATGTTGTTGATGCCAGCCTCGTGTTGAATATTTCCAGCCTCGTGCTGATGTTGTTGATGCCAGCCTTGTGCTAAATATTTCCAGCTTCATGATGATGTTGTTGTGATGCCAATCTAGTGCTGAAGATTTCCAGCTTTGTGTTGATGTTGTTGTGATTCCATCCTCGTGCTGAAGATTTCTAGCCTCGTGTTGATGTTGTTGTGATGCCATCTTTGTGTTGAAGATTTCCAGCCTAGTGTTGATGTTGATGATTCTCCAGCCTTCGTGTTGTGATGTTTTTGTTGTTGATGATGCTCCATCCTTCGTGTTATCATGTTTTTGTTGTTGATGATGCTCCAGCCTTTGTGTTGTGATATTGTTGTTGTTTATGTTGTATCAGTATTGTGTTGCTATTGATGATGATGTATTAGTGTTATACTAATCCATGTTGATGCAGATGATGATGATGTCATTCCATCTCCCTGTTGTGAATGATGATATTGATGATGAGAAAAGCTTCCGATGATTTATAGATATGCCAGTTAATGTTCCAAATGTTGTTGATGTTTCTCCTCTCTCTCTCTCTCTCTCTCTCTCTCTCTCTCTCTCCTGATGATGTTGTAGAATACCCTTCTTGTTAAGGGGGAGGGTTGAAATATTGTAACTGCAAAGAGTATTATATTTATTATTCATTAGATCAATCCCCTTTTGTGTATTGATCATGTCAAGCATTGTAATTGACCAAATCCCCTTTTGTGGATTGGTCAAACCCTAAACATATTATGAAAATTGAGAAGTCGCCCCCCAAGAAATTTAAAGTGGTTTTAACCACTTAGAAGACAAGTCGGCCCTGCCCAGCGAAGAGACACCTTTTCAACACCTGCCAGTTTGTATAAATAAAGGAAGCCAATGCCTCATTTTTTCACTCACTCAACTCACTCATCTAGTGCGCAAGTTTGAAGGAAGTTGCAGTTGCCAGTTGCCAGAAGAAGGAAGAGAGAGAGGCGCATTGCTCAGTAGAGGATATTCTCTAGTGTTTGGTTTATTGTCTTGGAATTGTATATGATATCTATATTAAGGAAGTGTTTGTTGGTTTTTCTTCCCCATGATGTTTTCCCAGGATAAATGTTGTGTATATTGTGATTGTGTTTCTCTCAGTGATCCTATCTATGCTATGGTTATCTAGTAAATTGAAAAGAAACCTAATAATAGCTCAAAACTTAATAGGAGGCAAAACCAACACAAAAAAATTCCATTTAATCAATTGGTAAACAGTGTGTCATCATTATGAAAGAGGTGGACTAGAAATATGAGATACCTCGAATATGAACAAATCCCAGGTAGCAAAACTAGTATGGAGACTAGTAACAGGACAGACAGAATGGTGGAAAAAAGATATAATAGTTAAATACTTTTGAGCTCCAAGAGAGTGTTGTCTTGATATGCCGCTCCCAAACGCAAAAGGATCTATATGGAAATTGATCAAATCAACAACACCCCTAATTCAGACAAGCTCTCCCAGTATCCTAGAAATGGAGCCTCAACATAGGGGCTTCACCCTGTTGACCAATATCTTATCACGTTCTTTCATAAAGGGGTTTTTTATTATGAAAAATAAGGTCAATATATTGTAGGTATTGGGGGGGATGTGGGGTCTCGAGGGGTTTATAAGTATTGGGGAGTGTAAAAAGGGGTATCTAGTTAAAATAGGGGTTTATTTTATTGAAAATATGTATTGTGAGGGGGGTTAAACAAAAGGATTTTGGGAGGTATTTATCAATATCTAGTGAAATTAGGGGTATTCTTTAATATACCACGAACGCATGTGCTATGTCATAGGTTCATTGAGTGAATACCCTATGAGCCTCAATAAACATACGGATAGATAGCATAATGGGTAAAGAACCTTTTGGGAGAATTGAATAGCTTCAGACGCTTAAGGATTGGAGCAGTCAATAATGTCTCACGAAATTAGAACATTTTTCGCAATGGGAAGAAAATGGGAAATGGATTGGGTGGAAGGTCCCTCACCCACCCATCCACTTGCAACCTTTGGTCCCTAAATTATTCCACTTACTAGTTGGTTGTGCACATATTGACTCCAATTCATCAGATGAAAGACATTGGGGCAACTTAGAATTTTCTGTCAAAATTGGGTATCAAAACATGATAGCAGACTTTCTAGGGCCCCCACACTCCAAATTATGGGAGCTAATTTAGTGTCGAGACTCTCTACTAAAGGTGAATGCTTTATGTTGGATCATGGTTCAAGGAAAGATACAAACAACAGAGAACTCACATAAGCGAGGTATTGTTGGTCCCTCAAGATGCGCCTTATGCAAAGCTGCTTCAGAAACCATCCACCATATGTTTTTTCAATGCAATGTTTCCAAGAAAGTTTGGGAACAATTGTATAAGAGCCTCTTACATTGCTATCAACCCCCCAACAATTGGTACGAAATGTTCTTCCATTGGAAGCACAGATATGTTGGCAGCTTCAAACAAAAGCCTCTATTCACTCGACTATGGAAAGTGTTGTTCCAGAGTTTATACTTAAGGCTTTAAAATATAAAGTCTAGGCATCCAAAAAATGTAAAGAGGGTTTAAAATATATAAAAAGAAAAATAGCTCTTTAGGAAAGAACCTATGGCTGATTTCTGAGTTGTCTTTGTCTAGCTTCAAATCGTTCCTAGATATCTATGTCATGTTCAATGGTTTCCCATGAACGTTCAAGTTCAACCCAGGTGGTGGTTGTCTCTAGGATAGTATTAAACAAGGTTAAAGCAATGGTGGTTTGATCAGTGAGGCCAGGTGCTATATTAGGCTATCTTGCAACAAGTACAGTCATGGAGGAGAGGAAGGTTTAAAGATCTGTTGATTTTAGATTTGTTGTTTCTATTTTAGATTATATGAGAAAATTTCCTACTTTTAAATTAATGATATAACAATTTCAGAGGTTGGTTCCCGTATCTGAGTTAAATTGAAAATAATGAATATGATGAAAGAAAAACATAAAGTTGCTTAAACAACATGAGGCATCAATCATGGAAGAATCTCACTTTGTGACAGAAGAAGAAATTATACAAGAAATCTTTAATGAAGCATAAAAAATGGTAATCTAAATAGTTCACAGGTCTTGTGTCTACTAATAGCAAACACAGAGGAAAATATGTAAAACAATTAGATGACTAAATAACAAATAACCACAGTAGATGTTGTACTAAGTTGTAGTCAAAAATTCATCAAAGATATATAAGAAATGAAGTTGAATATGAAGAAACAAAAGAACACATAACTCAGGTTTGACGGAATATGGAGTCTTTGGTTTGCATTTGTATTAATTCGGGTCAAGGAGAAATTTCTCTGCTACAATCGGCCAAAAAAAAAACCTCTCTAAGTACTTTGAAATTATATTTATACAAAGGTTCTCAACCCTAGACGGTTGGAACTCTCCTTATTCCTAGATATTTAACTATTACAAAAAATAAAGACTTGAACCGTTCCACTGGTTTCTTTCCTATCTTCTTACATACACCGGTATAACGGGAAACATGTATCGTTTCATCATTTCTTCAAAACACTCGACACACCTCCTTATAAACTGCACTAATCTTTCTGAAGGCTCCAACGCATCTTTCGCTTCAAACATATACAGCTTCCTCTGAATTTTAGGCAACCTGTCCTCGATCCTTTTATCCTCAAATTTTATTGATTGTAACAATAAGTTTGGCTTCACCATCCATTTTTCCATTTGTGCAACATTGACCTGTATCAACTGTGAAATTTCAACCTGAGTTTCATGTAAGATTTCTTTTAGGTTCAGTTGATGTCTTATAACATTGATCTATCCAAGTAATCCAGGGCAGTCGCTCTTTCCAATGTCTAGCAATTTTTTATCTAACAAATCGAAAGTCTCTTCACATTCTTCCTTTATCTCTTTGGCCATTTTCCTACTTTCAGATATATTGGCCTCCCATACCTTCATCATGATATCACCTCTGATTTGTTCAACGACAGTTAATTTAGGAGTTACTAGTACCTCCTCTTTAGCAGAAAATATGATTGCCTTTTGGAAAGCATCTCAGGCTGTTGTAGCCTCTTTTTCTTTGAAAGCAATGTTCTCCAATGATTGACTTACATCCCGAAAATGGTTTTGAATGATCTCTACTTTAGAAAACAGGGTTTTTTGTTTTGCATCTAGCTTTTGGTGCACTTCTAGTGCCTGGGCTTGGAATATCATTATATTTACAACCTGGCTTTCAGTAGAACTCAATTTATCTTGCAACTGCTTTACTAATTCCTCTTGCTTGATGACTTTCCCTTGACTGGCTTGCATCTTCTTATACATCTCATCTAAACTAGACTTGAGTAGTTGAATCTCATGTTTCTCAGTAGCTCTGGCTTGTTCCAGTCCTTTATTTATCTCATCTCTAATATTTTTCTTTGTGTTCCTTATTTGTCTTTGCAACTGGGATATCATTTGATTCATTTGCTTAAGCCTTTCTTTCAAGTTATCAACTAAAAACAAATTGGTTGTTGTGAAAGCTCCTAAAGATCCTGCTACCTCTATAGAAAAATCCTCGTCCTCTAGATTTTGTCCATCAACAAGTACCCTGTGCTTTTTTACCATTGTACCTTCTTTCGGGTGCATTTCTTGTTTCACTACAACTTTCCTCTTCCTACTGAAAAATAATTCTGAAGAAGGTATTTCTTCAATAGAGATTGGGGTAATCTTGCTTATATACATAACTTCAAGATGGGGAGTCCCAAAATTTGATTGTAAAGGAGTCAATGTTGTAGTAGGGTTGCCTAACATTGTGAGTTGTGTTCCTTCTATTGTTTTGGGTGACGATGAAGGAGGAATCATTTGATTTGGTTTTAAAGGCGTCTCAAATTTGGAATCTATTTAAGACCCTGGATGCTATGTCTGTGAACTTTCTGATCTTTGTGAAGGCACTTCATAATTCTTTGGGTTTTCCTCTGTAGTCTTTTTATCCAAAGACTTTAGTTCAAAACTTGGAGGTATACTTTCTTGTTCCGAAGGAAGGTTTTTCGATTCTCCCTGAAGTATCTTGGGCAACCCAACTCGTCTGTGCTTATGGAAAGCAAGAAAGTTGGCCTGTAGGTCAGGGGGTAACGCCTGGACTCTGTCTAATATCTCCTCATAGGCTCTGGCTCCTTTAAATATGTCATCACTAGGGGAGTCTTCATGCTCATATGTTTTCATATTGCAATGAGCTAGATGGTTTCCCACAATTTGATATGGATCATGCTTCTGAGTTCAACATCTACCAGTTTAATGTCTTCAAGTGCTGCAGCTTCTACCTTGGAATGGCCAAAATTTAGCAGTGAAAACCTCCCAATCTGTACAGAAAAAATTGGTCAAAATTTCTTTTGGATTGCTTTTAACTCTTTGCCAATGCTTCATGTTATTATTTGATAAGCTACTTATATGCACACCAGTCTGTCAGGGAGAAATTTTGGGAGAGCATGAGGGGGAATTGAACATCCGAAGACTCTGACATAAGAGAAATTCTCTTTGATAAACCAATCTGCAACTGTCTTGAGGTTTCCCATGATTTGCTCTGAAATCTGAGGGGGTGAGTATCCATACAATATTTGGTGTACAGGAATCACTACATAGTGACAGATTTCGTAAAAGAAATTTTTTTCTTTTTCTTCCCATAGTTGAGAGTGATAGAAATGGATGGGTTATGCACAAGTTGGATTCCAGTTCCAATTCATCAATGGGAAAGGGATCATATAGCAAATAGTGTCCATGACATGCGCTTCCATATAAAAAGACGTTGGTTGGCCTTTTTTACTTTTCCATTTGGTACTCAGCAATCTCCTTGGTTAGGTTATCTGATAGAATCTTACCCCAGTTGAAAGTGTAGCCCTCGGCTACCTCGTGTATAATTGGCACCCATTCCATGGGGATATAGGTAGGGTTTTTCCTCCCAAATAGTCTACATAACATCATTGATATATAAACTATATATTCATTTAATGATGTTGTGGCATAAACTCCATGGGTATCAGCTCAAAATTTGTTGGAATTCCCCACCATCCTTTGACTATATCCCGATATGTTTGGTCAAATTATGTACACTCCTTTCATTGAAACTCTTCTACGAATTCGGCATTATAAATATATTTAGAAACAGGGGATAGCTTGTACATTACTTGAATGTGTTCTGCCCTGAATGAGCCGACGACGACCTTTTGATGGTTCGTGATGCTCCTGGTCTTCACATCAGTGTTCATCATAGCCCAGTTTATCATGTCATTATATGGCATGAGCTTCGGTCGTGTAGCTATTTTATGGAGCTCAGCCTCTGATATATCTCTGAGTTTACTTGCAGTATTATCAGTCCTTTCGTTTCCAAATTCGTCTGGGCAATTCCTAACCTCATTCTCCAATACTTCAAAAATATGCATCCAGGACCTGACCGAATCCACAACATGTGGTGTGGTATCAAATAGAACATCTGAGTTTGGATTTGACCTTTCACTGGTGTCATCACTCTTTTTCTGCATTTTCCTAGGTGCCATGATACCTGTGATAAAAAGAGAGTAGTTTTTACAGAAAAGAAGGCGTAATCTATCTCAGATACAACTTGCTAATTTGTTGAAAGTGAGAAAGGAATTTGAATTAGAAATCTTTATTCGCCTTCAGCCTGCCTTAATTAGACTATGCTTCTACAAGCGATAAATTCATTCGCCTTAATGAGGAGAGTACAACTAGAGATATGTGTCTTACACTATAATATATTTCATTAATCTATAATAAATGCTGTCAAATATCGGTGATTCGAAACCGGGAGTTCGAATGAAATGTCTTTGAAAAATCTCGAAAAGTGAAAATGCGAAAAACCAATTTATATCGTTAACTTTTGTTTTGATGTTAAGTTAATCACACTTAAGCGCTTAATACTTTAGAGACTCCATGCTTCGGGTTATTTTGGGTGAGATGAGTGATAATTCTCTGATTTCTCGAAATGTGACTGATTAACAATATATTAAGTATGTTTAAACTTTAACCAATCGCGATTAAAAGAGATTCCGTGAATTACGCATCGGGATTTTGAACTATCGTTTGAGTTGAGATTCCCAAAAACGAAAATACGATAAGCTTAAATTATTGTTAAACGTTTTTAATTATTGTTATTAACTCAGCTTAATTTCTTTTAAATTTACTTTTCATGACTTCGGTATCGAGACTTTGGGGTCGTCATTAAATACCAAATTGTGTAAATAGAAGAACCTCGAAACCCGAAACTCTTGAAAATATTTTCACATTTTGACCCCTTTTATTTTTTTAAAATTAAGGGCGGCTCCATAATAATAATAAAAAAAACACATTTTAGTTTGAGGTTTTTAGGCAAAATAAAGTTTGTTTCAACATAAAGCAATACCTAAATTCATCTACTGAGAAATATGGTTGGAGAGAAACAAAGCAATATTCCAAGATAAGAACCTCGTGCCATCGAGAGTTCACTCTCTAGTTGTAGTATTCTTTTTGACGTAATGTGCATCAAGAACAAAAAATCTGATTCTCTCACCAACATGGATCAGCCAGAAAAAGATTGGGTCAACAACGTACTCAGTCCTAGATACTTTCAACTTCCTTTTCTGCTTCCAATCTTCACAACCAAACATCACTGGCAATTGAGACTTACAGATCATGATTTTGCACAATGGAAGCAACAACAAGAAAAAATCATATTATTTTCTGATGGAGCTTCAGAAGGGTATCCAGGGGAAACATGTGCAAGGGGGGTTGTATTTGAACCTGGAGGACAAACAGAACACTGATACTCGTGGAGATTAGGCCACAAAAACAAATAATCAGGCAGAATTTTTTGCGACACTCAAAGGGATAACATTGATACCCAAAGACAAAGTGCAGATCACTATCGTGGTAGGTGACTCATAACTGGTGATAAAAATCTTGAGAGGCACTAGTCAAAAGATCAATCCCAGCCCGCAAGGTATTTATAAAAAAAAAACTTGAAGAGGGAAAATTTCAAAGTGTGGAATATTTCCACATCTTGTGACAACATAATCAAGAAGTTGATCCAAGTGGATATCGGTGACCGCCCACCTCTTCCAACTGGATCACATACGGTTTTCGTCTTGGTAGTTGTTTTCTAGCTTTTCGGGTCCTAAACTTCAAGGGTCATTTTGAGGCCCTAAATAGCACTTTTTGGGTTCGTCGCAGTCACACTAGAGACAAAGTCAAAGTGTGACGGCAAAATGTGTAGTTCTCGAAAAATATATAGTGAAAGAAGAGCTCCAAAAACTCCTACATGTCAATTTTATTTACCCTATTTCAGATAGCAAGTGGGTATCCCCATTAGTTATTGTCCCTAAGAAGAATGGAAAATGGAGGATTTGTGTGGACTTTAGAGAGTTGAACAAGGCTACCTATAGAGATTATTTTTCTTTTACTTTCATAGACCAAGTCTTGGACACCTTGTCTGGAAAGAGATACTTTTCTTTCTTAGATGGGTTTAGTGGGTACAACCAGATCCAAATTGCCCCTGAAGATCAGGAAAAAACCACATTTACTTGCCCATGGGGTACTTATTCTTATAGGGTTCTTCCCTTTGGTTTGTGTAATGCCCTTGCCACCTTTCAGAGGGTTGTCCTAGCTATTTTTTATGATTTAACCCATGATTGTGTAGAAGTCTATATGGACGACTTCACAGTATATGGGGATGATTTCCAACAAGCATTGGAAAATTTGGAGAAAGTATTGATCAAGTGTAGAGAGACTAACCTTTCCCTCAGTCATGAAAAATCCAGAATGATGCTCACTGAAGGGATCATCTTGGGCCATCATATTTCCGGTATCAGAATAAGGGTAGACCCTGCCAAAATTGACATTATTTCTCAAATCATAATCCCTAGCTCACAAAAAGAAGTTAGAAGCTTCTTAGGGCATGTTGGATATTATAGGAGATTCATACAAATTTTTACAAATTTTGCTGCCCCACTATTCAAATTGTTAGCAAAATAGGTTGAATTCCATTGGGATGAACAATGTCAGATTTCTTTTGAAATTTTAAAGAAAAATATTTCAAGTGTCCTTGTTTTAAGAGGACCAAACTAGTCTCTCCCCTTTCATATCTGCATTGATGCTTCAGATACTGCTTTGGGAGATGTTCTAGGATAAAGAGAAAACCAACTTCCTCATGCTATCTACTTTGTCAACAAAAATCTCTCTCCTACTGAAGTAAATTATACTTTCACTGAAAAAGATTTTTTATCAGTAGTCCATGCCATTAATAAATTTAGACACTACAGAACAAGGTATGAGGTTTTTGTACCCACAGATCACTCAACCATTAGGTTTTTAATGAATAAACCTGTGACAAATACTAGAGTCACTAGATGGTTGTTTCTATTGCAAGAATTCAATATTACTATCATTAACAGACCTGGAAGAGATCATATCGTTGTTGATTTCATATCCAGACTTATTTATACATGTGATAATGCACTAGTAGATGACAATTTTCCATATGAAAAACTATTTTCTATCTCTACTTACATTCCTTGGTATGCAGATGTGGCTAACTATCTTGTAACATGAAAATTACCTCAGAAATTGTCCCCTCGAGAAAACAAAGGATTATTCAGCTGAGTGCAAATTATATGTGGCATGATGATTGTATATATTGTTCATGGTCTCATTTGGTGATTAGAATATGTGTATGGGAGGATGAGATGTATGACATATTCAAATCCTACCATGATGGCCCGTGTGGATGCCATTTTGTTGATAAGAGGACAGCGTACTAAATACTACAATCAGACTACTATTGGCCAATTATTTTTAAGGATGCAAAGAAGTATGTGGCCAGCGGTGATGATTTTCAGAGAATGGGGAAACCAACTGCAAGTGATTATATGCCTCTCCAAGCTCGGGTAGTAATTGAACCTTTTGAGAAATGGGTTTTGGACTTTGTAGGACCTATCAACCCCATGTCTTAAAGAAGAAGGTACATATTGGTCTGTACAGATTATGTGACTAAATGGGTAGAGGATAAATCTTTGCATTCTGCAAATGAACAATATTATGTTGATTTTCTATTTGAATATATCTTTACTTGTTTTGGTGTGCCTCGAGAAATAGTGACAGACCAAGGAACCCAATTTACCTCCAATTTGGTCAAATCCATTACTAAACAATACTAGATTAAACATAGAAAATATTGACTTTATCACCCCCAAGAAAACGGACAAGTGGACTCAACTAACAAGGTGATAGAGGCTATACTTACCAAGACAATTCAATTACACCATAAACATTGGGTTGATCTATTGCATGAGGCCTTGTAGGCCTATAGAACAACTTGGAGAAACACAACAAGCCATACACCTTATGAATTGGTGTATGGGAAGCAAGGGTTGCTTCCCATAGAATTTCAAGTAAAAACCTTTAGGATTGTTATACAATTGGGGATGGATTTAGATGAAGCTCAAAAATAGAGGATATTGCAGCTGAATGAGCTTGATGAAATCAGACAAGATGCCCTTCAGAGGACTACACTCATTCAATAACAAATGACTAAATGACATGATAGGTACATCAAGAAGAAATATTTCCAACCAGGTGATTGGGACCTGTTGTATGACAGTGGGTTCAATAATTTCAAGGGTAAATTTTCCACTTGATGGTTGGGACCCTATGAAGTAGACACAATTTACGACAATGGTTCAGTGAAGATAAACACCATTGATGAAGATCAAAAATCCTTTGTTGTAAATGGGCATCGATTGAAATTTTATCATAATCATTTGTCTAAAGAGGATTTTATCAAACAGGTTCTTCAAAATTCTAAAATGTAATTGGTAAGCAAGAGGAGTTCTTCTCCTGTTGATCCACCACTGTAAGTTTTACTGTGTGATTTAAGTCAACTTTGTGTGTGTGTGTGTGTGTGTGTGTGTATATATATATATATGTGTGTGTGTGTGTGTGTGTTGTTATATAGTGATCATGATGTTACTGACAAAAGAAAAAACTAATTGTGTTCTCATGTAGATAAGAAATAAGGAGGACATATGTTAGGTGTAAGTTTATTCCTTTATCCATCCCTGGTAGATTACTCATGGAAAATGAGCTTAATGGATTTTTCTTTAAGTTTTTCAGACTCCTTAAAATTGAAAACATCGGCAAGCATTAACTGATATGGGCTCGAGAAAAATCCACAGAATAGTAGATGGAATTTTCTTTAAGTTTCTTAGAATCCTAAAAATTGAAAACACCGGTGAGCATTAACTGACCTGGGCTTGAGAAAAATCCATAGGACAATAGTAGTTAGGATTTCCTTTCCAATAAAATGGAAGTGGCAACAGAAGCAGTGGTTACTCTGGTTCCAAAAAGAGGAGGTTTATGCATCTCTACAGCAGGTTGTCCAACTACAGTTTCCTTCTTGTTACAGATCTTGGAGCCCAATCATTGGATTCTTTTGCCTCATTTTATGACACTTCCGCTGCAATTTCAACATTCATGTACCAATGTGTTGTTTGTAATTTTCCAACATGATCCTTCACCGAAACAAATTTATATTAGTAAGTGCCAACATATGCTCCATCTTGACCCTCATAACATGTTTAGACATGAATAGAAGCCTACAAGATTCCAAGTACCTTGTCAAAGCTTCATCCGGTACTGAAGAAAAAAAATAGTCTCTGTGTTGGTCCGGTACTAAAACGATAATCTGTGTTGGTCAGGTACTAAAATGATTCTTTGTGTTGGTATGGTACTAAGCCTGTGATCTGGTACTGATGATGGAATTCTGGTGACATTGTTCTATACTTGATATTTCCCTTATTTGATAAAGTACGCTTCAGGTAATGGAGGTATGAGCTCATTGTTTATTACTTTTATTAAGAATCACATTAATTTTGTGTTACACATACGGTTATTCTCATATCCTTTTGTTACCTTAAGTTATTAAACCTCCCTATCATTCTCTGTGGAAGTATTCATGTTTTCCCCTGTTTTCAAAATCATTTATGATGTACACAAATCTCTTCATGAAGTGATTGTCCAGTTTGAAAATCTCTTGTCAAAAAAATTTGTTCGTGTGATGTCGAAATTATGATTATGCCACCTGTTAAAATATTGTGTAACTACAAAGAATATTCTTATCCCCTTTTGTGGATAAAGATAAAATATATTTATTATTGATTAGATCAATCCCCTTTTGTGGATTGATCATGTCTGTCATTGTAATTGACCAAATCCCCTTTTACGGATTGGTCAAACCCTAATTGTAATAGGCTAAATAAGAAGTCGGCCCCATAATATATTAAAGAGGCCCCAGAATATATTAAAGGTGGTTATAACCACCCAGAAGAAGAATTTGGCCCTACCAGTGAAGAGACACTTCCACATGTGCCAGAATTGTATAAATAAGAGAGGCCAGCGCTTCATTTGAACACACACTCATCTCACTCATCTAGTGCGCAAGTTTTGAAGGAAGCTATAGTTGCCAGTTGCAGGAAGAAGGAAGAGAGAGAGGCGTGTTACTCAGTGTTGGATATTCTCTGTTGTCCGGTTCATTATCTTGGCATTGTATTGGCTATCTATATTAAGGAAGTTTTGTTGGGTTTTCTTCCCCTTGAGGGTTTCCCAGGATAAATGCTTGTGTGCTCTTGTGATTGTGTTTCTCTCAGTGATCCTATCTATGTTATTTTTATCTAGTAAATTGAAAGTAACCTAATAATAGTAGAAACTTTAACATGGGATCATAGCTAAGCTGAAGAGAGCATATTTCACAGGAAAAAGAAAAACGTCATTGTTGTTGTACATGAAAATTAGGGTTTTTCATTAAAAAAGGTTTTCAGCCCCAAATCCATCTAGAAAGTTGCACCCTACCTCAAGGAACATTTTGGCATCTTCAGCACACTTTTTCAGTGGCTAGATCTCCAGGAAAGTGAAACCCTTGTTTTCACAAAGTACCAGAAAACCAGAAGTACCACTGTACTAGTGTACCAGAAGTACCAGAAAACTAGAAGCACCAGTCCAAAAATCCGCAGACCAGGTTTGGAGGGGTAAAAGTTGGATTTTCTGAAATCTAAACACACCAGGCTACTCACCTCAGTCCAGTGCATCTTTTGGTGAGTGCAGTTTCCAGATCCAAGTAATTTGATTTTTTTATTATTTCTATAGCCCGGAGGGCTAGGGTTTCTTCTACAAAAAAGAATGGCTACCAGCATGAGGGTAGAAGACAAGCTGGAAGAATCTAGAAACTTCATATCTTGGAAGCATAGGTTGCATATGATTCTAGACGAGAATGATCTCCTAGAACATGTTACAGTGGGTGTACTAGAACTAGATGAAGAAGAGCAAAATACCAAGAATAAGAAGACTAAAAAGAAAGCAAAGAGAATCATGTCAGATTCAGTGAAGGATCACTTGATCCCTCATATATCCGAACTACAGATAGCAAGGAAAATGTATGAAGCACTCAACAGGTTATATGAAAGAAAATACATTAGTCGGAATCTTACCTTAAGAAATCAGCTTTGTAATATGAAGATGGACAACTCAGAATCTGTCACATCCTACCTTATGAGAGTTTCTTAGATTAGAGATAAGCTTGCAGCTATTGGAGATGTCATTAGTGACAAGGAGCTTGTAACCACAACCCTAAATGGGTTTCCAACATTTTGGATTCCTTTTGTACAAGGAGTGTGTGCAAAAAGCAAGTTACCCAAGTTTGATAAGTTATGGGAAAATTGCACACACGAAGAATCTAGACTTGCAGACCAACAGAAGAGATTAATTGTTGACGAAGAGGAAGCTCTTACAGTTCAAAAGAACAAAAGAAGCTCCTTCAAAAGGAACAATAAAGAAGCTAACTACGTAAGAGTTCCAGACAAGAAGAAAGACGTTTCAAAGATCAGATGCTACAACTATCAAAAGTTGGGACACTTTTTATATGATTGTCCTCAAGGAAAAGGGAAAAGAAAGCATCAAACACATGTGGCAAAGGAAGATGAATCTCCTCCCTCAAAGAAATATTTAGCAGAAATTAAGGATTATGCACTTTAAGTTGAAGATAGTTGATTTGAAGAAAGATAGCAAATGGTGGAGTCCATGGAGCCTCCCCACACAAAAACAAAAGAGAAGTATTGATGCTTATTTTTAGTATCTTGTTTACATTAATACTTTATCATTACAAGTTAGATTTTTGTGAGAATGTGAATTAACCTCGTTTTATTTCGATGTCTATGCAGACTTATGAAGGAATTATCAAAGAAGAGGATGAAGAAAGAGATAAAATATGTATTTCATGTATGATCACTCATGAGAGTGACAAAGAAAGCATAATGTAAGTAAGTTTACAAGTCTCAAAAGAAAGAACTTATGTCGTGAATTGCGGAATTTAGACAACATGACAAGGACGTATGATATGGTGACAATCAATGAAGACCAGACAATATCCGATACTCATATAGGAGCAGGAAGCTCCTAAAGATGTAGAACAAAAATATTCAAGATGAAGAAAAAGATGGATACTCAGATATAGTGGATGAGATGCAGGTAACTACATGTTGCTCCAGTACCATTCTTATAGATGTAGAGGGAGTAGGTTGATCCAGTATGAAGACAGAAAGAAAGAAATATTCGAACTCAAGAAGGCACCTAAGATATTATAGAAGAAAACTTCAAGGATGATGACTAGAAGCTATTAGCTTGGTGCAAGAGGGAGCCATGTCTCCAAGTTCGAAATGAAGGATCATGATTTGATGCAGTTAGAAAAGCAGATGGATGGTGCCCAGATATTTTGATCAAGATGAAATCTATCCAGTAGATGGATGGTGCCCAGCAAATGGGTAGCATGGTATTATACCATTGAAAGATTTTGGACCATAATAGATTCTTTTAGATCCCATAGCTAGACCTTCGTAGAGAAGGAATGAGCAATCCCATAGGTAGACCTTTTTAGAGAAGGAAGAGACCTTCTTAGAGAAGGAAGAGACCTTCATAGAGAAGGGGAATGAGAAATTTGTCAAGGTTGGCCTTTGTCCAAGTGTTGAGTTTTGGATACTCTAGGGACATGCTAGAATACTCTCATAGAGAGGGGTGTGACCACCCTCATAGAGAGGAATGTGGATGTTTCTCCAAGGGGCAGTGGGCAGATACTCTCCTATAGCCAAGGATTGAGTAGCGTGGAACACAAACCTTGACCATGTGGAATGGTTAGTTGGCTATTGAAGTTTGTGTTGTGATCTTGTGCGGATCATGGAAAGGGAGTCTAGTCTTGCCCAGGCTAGCATCTTAGCTTCTCTAGTTCATGTGGGATGACTAGGAGTGAAGCTATGGTAGTAGTCCTCCCCAGTGGATGGGTAAGATAGATGACTACAAAAGAAGAGAGAACATAAAAGGAATGGAAAAACTCATAGGACATCTTCTGTGTGAAGATAAGAAAGAAGTATCTTATGCGTGAAGACAAAAGAAGGAAAGAGTATCTTCTGCGCGAAGATAAAGAGAACAAAACTTTCGATGATTTATAGATATGCCAGTCAGTGATCATGATGCCAGATGACCAAGTGGAAAATATTGATGCCTCATGTTATCCAGTCAATGTGTAATGGCTCTAAATTAATTTAAACAACCATTGAATTATAACACAACAGTAAAATTTAAAAATTACTTCATCTAGCACATTCGACATCTAATTTTTCATAGTAATAAAATTTAATAACAATTTAATTCAAAACAATTCATAACTCTAACCTAAACCTGATGTTGCCGCTTGATTCCTTAGCTTGCTCCTTTAGCTTGCTCTTTAGGACACCACCCAAAACCAACCTCCCTGCCGACTAGTAGCGCCTAGCCCTAGGATATCAACAGATATCCTAGCCCTCCGAGCCCAAAACCTCCAGCAGCCCCCCGGTGCACTGTAAATTCCACTCTGTCCAATACTCAAAGCTCTCCCAAAATCCTTTCTCCACTCTCGTAGAATGAAAAAAATCCATCCCCCTCTCAACTCCTTTCCCCCCCCCTTATTCCTCCTCCTTTCACCGACACTCCATCTTGCATTAAATTCCTTATCCCTCCATTTAATTACCCTTATCCATTCATTAATTCTCTTATCTTCTCGGGATCCTTATGTGATCCCTTCTTGTATACGTAACTTGATTAAATGTTATATTTTATTCTCCACATTTAATTTAATACTTTATTAATTAATAATTAAATCAATCATTAACCATATTGATTAAAGAGTTAATTATACTTAAATTAATCATAATCAAGAATAACTAATTAATAACAAATAAT
>JZKD02S1872220.1:67541-81474 GCA_000966675.3 Picea glauca
AGAACACAACAGTAAAATTTAAAAATTACTTCATCTAGCACATTCGAAATCTAATTTTTCATAGTAATAAAATTTAATAACAATTTAATTCAAAACAATTCATAACTCTAACCTGGACCTGATGCTGCCACTTGCTTCCTTAGCTTGCTTCCTTAGCTTGCTTCTTTAGCTTGCTCCTTAGGACACCACCTAAAACCAACCTCCCTGCCGACTAGTAGCGCCTAGCCCTAGGATATCAACGGATATCCTAGCCCTCTGAGCCCAAAACCTCCAACAACCCCCCCGGTGCACTGTAAATTCCTCCCTTTGTCCAATACTCAGAGCTCTCCCCAAAATCCTTTCTCCACTCTCGTAGCAATGAAAAAAAATCGATCCTCCTCTCAACTCCTTTCCCCCCCCCCCTTATTCCTCCTCCCTTCACCGACACTCCGTCTTGCATTAAATTCCTTATCCCTCCATTTAATTACCCTTATCCATTCATTAATTCTCTTATCTTCTCGGGATCCTTATGTGATCCCTTCTTGTATACGTAACTTGATTAAATGTTATATTTTATTCTCCACATTTAATTTAATACTTTATTAATTAATAATTTAAATCAATCATTAACCATATTGATTAAAGAGTTAATTATACTTAAATTAATCATAATCAAGAATAACTAATTAATAACAAATAATTAGTTAAGGTTATTTTAATAAATAATTATAGTTTAGCTAAAAAAAAATTTAGGATTATATTTTTAAACTAAATATACTTAATAATCAAGGGTTGTTACACAATGATGTTGCCCAATTGATGATGTTTCCCAGTTGATGATGCTATCCAATGGATGTTGCTACCTAGTTGATGTTGACATCCGGTGACTTGTCAAAAGATAAAGAATATCCTTCTTGTTAAGAGGGAGTGTTAAAATATTGTGTAATTGCAAAGAATATACTTATCCCCTTTTGTGGATAAAGATAAAATATATTTATTATTGATTAGATCAATCCCCTTTTGTGGATTTATCATGTATGTCATTGTCATTGACCAAATCCCCTTTTTCGGATTGGTCAAACCCTAATTGTAATAGGCTAAATAAGAAGTCGGCCCCAAAATATATTAAAGGTGGTTATAACCACCCAGAAGAAGAAGTCAGCCCTGCCAGTGAAGAGACACTTCCACACGTGCCAGAATTGTATAAATAAGAGAGGCCAGCACCTCATTTGAACACACACTCAGCTCACTCCTCTAGTGTGAAAGTTTTGAAGGAAGCTACAGTTGTCGATTACCGGAAGAAGGAAGAGAGAGAGGCATGTTACTCAGTGTTGGATATTCTTTATTGTCTGGTTCATTATCTTGGCATTGTATTGGCTATCTATATTAAGGAATTTTTGTTGGGTTTTCTTCCCCTTAAGGGTTTCCCAGGATAAATGATTGTGTACTCTTGCGATTGTGTTTCTCTCAGTGATCCTGTCTATGCTATTGTTATCTAGTAAATTGAAAGTAACCTAATAATAGCATAAACTTTAACACCTTCTATAACCTTACGTTGTTTCAAACGTATGACGTAGACTCTTGCCCAATGGTAAATTTTGTTCACATCACCCACATTCTCTATAATCATTACGAAAACCAGTAAGAATGGGATGTGACGTTATGTCTGGGTATGATCGTCACCTTATCCATGGAAATGATCCCTCAGCATAATTTCTGACTCTTTCCTTACCTCGCCATCATTGCAAAGATTTGATCATTGTCATCTCGTTTTAACTTATAAGCGCTCTTATGGATGGCTCCGCCATCCATATGAGCATTATTTACCTGCTTCATATTATACACCTCCACTCTATTTGCTCCTACTATCTCGTTACTCTTCCTCCATCACCCTGTTCTTGTAATTTTGCTTCCAGTACCAAACCCTCGCCCGAATTTTGTTTCCTACACTTATTTTGAGACCCATTTTTAAGTCGGCATGGGGGTTGACAGGCACGAACCTCTATTCCATTTGTATAGAGATATGGAGGAGTATCAAGCATGCAAAGAGAAATTTGAAAGGGTCGATTGGGTTCGTTTTTTAGAAACATTCAGAGGACATCATGAGGGTGTGTCTCGTGCCTTCACCCAAAGTTGTGATGGAGAGAGTGTCTAGCTCGGGGAACTAAATCTAACGATCATTGAAGCCACCATAGTAGAAGCTACAGAGTTACCTTCTACCGAAGAGAAGTATTTCAAAGGCATCATCATTGATAGGAGCCTATGTCAGAAATTTTTGAAGGTCGAGCATCTTGACCCAGATTGGACAAAAGGTATCTCGCAGAGCTGGATGGAGAAGGAATATTGGACGATGCTTGTCTTCTTGCAGAATTTTTTAACTTGTGAAGGGAGGTATGCAGTAACTTTCCTTTTTGATACCTCCAATTGCCTTATATTGTCCTATATCTTGACCAACCTTGCCTCAGGAATATGCACTATTTGCCTATTTTCCTCAAAAGACATGTATTTTAGCCATTCTTGTGTATATGTGAGGTAACTTATGTTTAATCATTATTTGTGATATTTCTTAATGATTGGAATTGAATAATTGATGTTAAATGCTCTCTAACTACTTTAAATGATCTAAGCAGACCTTATGACACAACTCCTCTTCATCTGGTACTTGTTTCAGTGTTAATCCGGTATTCAATTCGTCCGGTACCTATCTTTGCTCTCGTCCAATACCAATGACGTGTTCGTCCGGTACCTATTTTTAGCACTCATCCAGTACCTATTCATGTGTTAGCCTGGTACCGATATAGTTTATTGTGTGTGTCCAATACCAGTCTTCTTGTTTCAGCTGTGCGCGTTCAGTACCAATTCCGCATTTGCCGGCTTGGGTGTTTGAACGAGTTTTCTCTCGATGGGTCCAAGGAGTTTGTTGGCTTGAACATCCTTTGTTTGTTGAAAACCACGATACACATTCATACTCATGCGCTTTGTGTCATGAGGATGAAATCGTTTCCTTGAAAAATGATACATCAATCAATTGCAATATGTGTTCATTCATTTGATGTTATCTCCAGACTTTAACTGTAACAATTGTTTCTCTTTAAACGAGAGAGCCTTGTAGATGATAAAGAGACATAGACATATTTAAGCATTGTTATATTGTAGAATTGATTCTTGAAGACTATTTACTGTACCCTTGTTTTTAACATAATGATATAAATTTTAATTCATGGAATCTATGTGTGTGATCAAATCTTCTCTTCTGTAAGTTTCTTTTAAAAGTTGTCTTGTTGGTATGGCAAGGGCCCATCGACCCAACCAAAGTAAGCTTCCTTGTATTTATTTCTAAATATAATTATGGTTTTTTATGTGGATAGAATAATTTTGTGTTTGATCATAGAATCCAACTTTATTCATGTTATGTTTCAGTGATACACTTGATAGCATGCAATATAGATGTGCGGTAATTCTGAGTGAGTGAGAGTTCTGAGTGCAACATAAGCTTTCTGAGTGCAACGTAGATTTTTTATTAAATACTTGTTACCCTTGTGTGTGTGCAGGTAGACAATCATTTGTTCAACTGAATGTTGTAGTGTTTGTTTCTATTTTGAAAATCTAGGGACAATTAAGATCTCCATCTCTCACCCTACATGAGCCTATAATGGAGTATCTCACCACACCTAGATTTTATTCCTAAATTGATTAGGCTACATCTTACAAACACAGGCACAATCAAGACCTTCATCTCTCACCCTACATGCACCTATAATGGAGTGTCTTACTTCACCTGGTATTTCTTTTAGGATTGATTGAGCTTTCTTTTAAGAATGTTGTTGGTTTAGTTGCTCCAGGAAACAGAGTCAAAGTTCATATTTCCCTTTCATGGGCATGTAAATGAACAGATTCATCACCTGCGCAAGAGTTTTAGATCACATGCTTGTTTATGAGTTTTGCTCTCTGATTTTTTAATTGTGTGAAGAGTGTTACTTGAAAAGTGTGAAAACAAAGTATTGGTTTTAGAGTGTTTTCTTATGTAGGCTATAATCATCAAGCATAGGAATTTATCCGTTATCATCACATTTAGTGCATCAACTCTATTGATTATGAAATTGGATTGACATATTAAATGATTGCAATATATTAAACATATAATTGCATCAACAATGTTTCATCTCCTAGGGTTAGGTTTTTGGATGTCTGGAGTTTTTTATTACTTCTTGATGCTAAAAACGCTTGGAGACCCCATTGTAATGTGCTCAAACGAATGTGTGTAGCCACCACATCTCTTCTCAAAGATTACCTACCATAATTCAAGCAAGATTGTTTCATTATACATTTTATAGTTTCAACAGATTTATTTATTAAATAGAATTGAAGTTTCATTGTATCTTTGTTATTGTTCTTTGTATATCTGTGTTAATGTTATAGCTATGTGTTTCATTTTGTTTCACTCATAAATATGGATCAGTGGTATTAGAGTGGTTTTCTCTTTATTTGTTTCTCTGTGCATGTCCCCAACGAGGTCAGGGTATAAGAAGTTGGGACTCGAACCAGTTGAGCATTTGCAAAATCAGCATCGCCGAACCCGATGGGGAAGGATATCCCTTTAAATTGTTGCTCAAGGAAGCCTTCGCACGAAAAAGGAACGAGATGATGGATAATTTTCGTAAATCCTTCGGCAACTGCCAACAAGTGATGCATTTTCCTCAAGCAGATGCACCGCCCCCTTCAAAGTACAGATCAATTTTGATATTCATATATTTGAAAGTCAAATAGATGTAGATGTTGTAGACAAATGGTTAAATCTTATAGAAGAGTATTTTTCTATTCATAACTTTTTCGATAGAGAAAAGATTACATTTGTGATCCTTAAGGTCATTCTCCATGTCAAAGATTGGTGGGAAACTTTCTTTGAGCAAAAGGAAACAGAGGAATCTACATTATTTGTAGTCGCACCCACTTGAGGTTATTTCAAGGATGTTATTAAGGAACAATACTACCATGTTGGAAGTTATGACGACTTATATACAAGAAGGACCACACAGCGGCAGGAAATGGACCAAACAATGTCAGATTTCACCAATGTCTTCCATACCTTTTGCACCAAGCTGGGTATCAAAGACTCTGAGTGACATCTGGTGCTCAAGTATCATGGTGGTCTGCATAGATACATCCAAACAGAAATGGAGTTTTTGGACATGTCGTCCTTGGGCGCGACTTACCGATATGTTGTCAAAATCGAGAAGAATCTTAAACAAAAGATGCATTTGTTTGGGTCTATGAACTCCTCACAGCAGAAGCAGGGAAAAGGCGGCCCCACCTACAAAACAAAGGGAAGAGTAAAGATGGACAACCTCAAGACAACTAGTCTAAGCCGCAAACAAAGATGGACAATGGGAAGACAAAGAAAGACACTGGGAAGACAAATAAAGAGACTGGGAAGTGGTGCAAGTTCCATAAGAGCCCCTGGTATAACATCATTGAGTGTCGCTCAAAGAAGTTATTGGTGGTCAAGGTGAAAGCCTCTGAATTAGAGTCAGAACCAGAAAAAGGGAGATAGATCATTGACGCAGAACCTATTACCATCATTGCTACCACCAAGGTCTATTCCAGTGAACCTGATGAACCAGAGGAAGGTGAACGTCTCTTTCATTCACGGATGTGGGTGAAGGGTACTATGTTACACTTCATCGTTGATAGCGGTAAACAAAAGAACCTCATCCCAGTGGAGGTCGTCAAGCGATTGGCTCTGCCAACAACACCACACCCACAATCATACACCATCGGATGGCTCCACCAAAGGAGCAATCTCTGCATCAGCCAACAGTGTCATCTTCCCTACAGCATCAAGCCCTTCAAAGATGAGGTATTGTGTGATATCACCCCCCTTGAAGTTTGTGATGTTCTTTTGAGCCAACCTTATTTATGGAAATGTCGTGTTGTATATGAGTCTAGGTCTCGTAGTGTTATTATTTCTTTAGATAGGAAACTGTACAGGATACTTGAGGTAGTCCCAACTACTGCCATTTCCTTGATCTCTGCCAAGCAATGTAGGAAGGTCATCTCTCAGACCGAAAAGTTTGTCTTCTTCGTGATTCGAGCTCAAAGTGAGTGGAAGGTTGCAGCCACATCCATGGCCTCCGCGAAAGGTCTCTCCACACAGTAGAAACAAGTGGATAAGGTCGTGAAAGAATACAAAGACATATTCTCACCCACTGGGGAACCTCTGCAATGTCAGTTCAAGCACTCAATCGATCTGACCCCTAGTGCACCGCTACCCAATGGGTTAGTCTATCATCGCTCTCTATCAGAAAATGAGGAAATCAAACACCAGATCTAAGATTTGCTCGAAAAGGAGCACATCCAACCAAGCTCATCACCTTGTGGAATCCCAATCGTGTTTGTGCAGAAGAAAGATGGAACCTAGCAACTCTGCGTTGATTACCAGGGCCCTAAATAAAATCAAAGTCAGGAACCAATACCCAATTCCCTGAATTGACGATCTCCTTCCCCAAATCAAGGGGGGGAAATAATTCAGTAAGATTGATATGAAGTTCGGCTACCACCAGGTCCCAATAGAGAAAACCGATGCATAGAATATTGTCTTCAAGTCCAAAGAAGGTCTTTTTGAATCATTGGTCATGCCCTTTGGCTTGACAAATGCCAAGCAAGTTTCATGAAGATGATGGAAGATATCTTGCGACCTTTCACCAATTCTTTTGTGGTGGTGTATTTGGATGACATCCTCATCTTCAGCAAGAGTTGGGCAGAACACTTGCAGCATATTCAACAAGTTTTACACACTCTGCGACAACACAATCTATATGCAAATTTGGAAAAAATCTCCTTCGACACGAACAAGGTCCAGTACCTAGGCTACATTGTTGATGAGCATGGGGTGCATATCGATCCAACTAAGATCCAAGTCACTCATGACTGACCAGCCCCAACCACACTCACTGAGCTTCGGAGTTTCCTAGGCCTTGCCAATTTCTATCGCAGGTTCGTGTTGGGATTCTCCCATATTGAATGAGCCCTTAGCCACGTGACCAGGGTGGTGGCAAGACAAAGTTTGTGTGGGGCCAGTTGCAACAGAAAGTGTCCAATGATTTGAAACAACTCTTGTGCTCAGCCCTAGTTCTCTCATTACCCGACTTGCAACGGCATTTTGAGATTGAGACAGATGCTTCAAACTATATTGTGGGCGTAGTTCTCACTCAGCATGGACATCTTGCGGCCTATCATAGTGAGACATTATCAGATATCGTTTGTAAGTACCCTACTTACGACAAAGAAATGTACTCCATTGTACAAACCTACTGCTAGTGGAGACATTACATTTTCGGGAAGGAGACAGTCATCCACACTGATCATAAGCCTCTGCAGTTTATGCAGACACAAGGAAAATTGCAGAATGACCGCCATTAGAAATGGTCCACATACTTGGAGCAGTTTCATCTCAACATCAGGTATAAGACATGGAGCACCAACCGCATCATTGACTGCCTCAGTCAACCTCCAATAGAAGCACTAACCACGATGCTACACTCTTGCCGACATGAGACCTTTGGATGGCCCAAGCTCTATGAGAGAGATCCTGACTTCACCACTACCTACCATATGTTGGGCACAAACACCATTGTCACTGATTTCCATCTTCAGAATGGGTTGTTCTGCCCTCTGTGTCATATCTGTGTCCCATCAAGTGAGCAAGCAAAGCTTATTTAACAAGCTCACTACAGTCGGGTGGCAAGACACTTCGATGTAGAAAAGACAGTAACAGTGTTGCAACATCATTTCTATTGGTCGAAACTTCGACAGGATGTCAGCAAGTATATCAGGTCCTACAAGGCCTATGCCATTGCCAAACCGGCCATTAAGAAACAAGGCATGTACACCCCTATGCCTACTCCTGACAGGCCCTGGGAATCCATGTCAATGGACTACATGTCGAGCCTTCCTTCAACCAAGTAGGGAAATGATTGTTTTTGTGGTTATTGATCGATTTTCCAAAATGACAATTTTGGTCGCCTGCAAGAAGAGCATCACAGCGGAGGTCACTGCCAAACTCTTCTTCAAACGAGTGTGGGTACATTTTGGGATACCACAAACCATCGTCTCAGATTGGGACAGTCGGTTCCTCATCACATTCTGGTCGACCTTTTGGTCACAGCTGGACACCAAGCTCACCAAATCCACACCTTTCACCCCCAGACGGATGGTCAAACCGAGGTTGTCAAAAAGATGATCATGCATATGTTGTGCATGTACAATTCCAAGCATCCCTGCACATGAGATGAGAGTTTTCCCTATGTTCAGCGCAATTACAATAGACCTCATCAGAAGCTTCGTCCACTCCGCTATGGACCTTACACCATCACCAATGTTGTGAGTGGCAATGCTTTCGAGCTCAACATCCCCCCCTTCCTCGACTTGCACCCAGTGTTTAATGTGGACCTCCTTCGGCCATAATTTCCACCATTATTGGACACCTCAAAGATAGCAGAACAGTTAACACCAATAGAGCTCAACCATGACTGCATGGAAAAGGCATGCACTGATCAGATTGTGGACACACGGGTCAAGGGTACTCGCCAACAGAAGATTTAGTTTTATCGTATTGTCAAAGTGGGACAACTCCTACACCAAGGCAAGTGGCTCACCCGAGGCCAAATTCAACAGAAATTTTCTTATCTAATGGGGGAATTCAACGCAATAGAGACCATTGCTTCCTAAGGGGGGAGGATTTGATCTAGGTGGATATCGGTGGCCACCCACCTCTTCCAACTAGCTCACATACAGTTTTCATCTTGGCATTTTTTTTCTAGTTTTTCAGGTCCTAAACTTTTGGGGCCGTTTTGAGGTCCTAAACTTCTGGGGTCGTTTTGAGGCCCTAAACAGCGTTTTTTGGGCTCACCACAGTCACACTATAAACAGAGTCAAAGTGTGATGGAAAAATGTGTAGTCCTCAAATAAACCTTTCAAATGGCTATCGTGCGCCTAAAACGGAGATCATATGCAAAAGTTACGACCCCGGGAAGTTGATGTACCAACTTACCCCATCGGGGCCCACAAAACTTTTAGCGCTTCATCTCCTAGGGTTAGGTTTTTGGATGTCTAGGGTTTTATGATTACTTCTTGATGTTAAAAGGCATGGAGGCCCCATTGTAATGTGCTCAGACGAATGCTTGTAGCCACCACATCTCTTCTAAGAAATTAGCCACCACCATTCGAGCAAGATTGTTTCATTATACATTTTACAATTTCAGCAAATTTCTTTATTGAATAGAAATTAAGTTTCATTGTATCTTTGTTATTGTTCTGTGTATATCTTTGTTAATATTGTATATTTTTGTTTCATTTTGTTCTGCTCATAAATCCGGATCAGAAGCAGACCATCTGGCCAAGGAAGCCAAATCAATGAAACAAGGAGACCTAAATTTCAACGAGGCGATATCCATGAGCTGCCTACCTTGGCAATATGGAAGAAAGGAACTTTGCAACATCTTCTCAATGTATCAAAGAACTAAATTACATCTTAAACGGACAAATTAAAAAAGCTAATATAAACATTAGCAAAGGAAGAACTGGGTATCAAAATTTTGTTATGAAGGATGCGACGTGACATCCCTCATTTCCTCATATCTTACATCTAGTTGCGTCATCACCCCATCATTCATAAGATCGTGCCTTGTATCATCTCCCAGAACCATATACTACAACTGGTGAATGACTCATTTCCCCCTCGTGCAGGAATTTAACTCAAAACAGACAGATCATCAGACTATACCAAAGGTTATGAACCAGCAAGTGATTAATTCAAATCAGAAGATGGTGTCGAATATCACACGAGGTGCAGAAGTCGGCAATTACATGGATCAACATATGATGGAATTCAGACGATTGAAGATTATTAATGTTTTCTGCCTCGCCCCCCCTTCAATATCCGCATCGTTTGCATTCTCATGTTCAAAATCACTCTAGAATGTGGCACAACGAACAAAGAAAGGTGTGATTTTAATACATGTGAACTGAGAGCAATGAAAATGAAATTGGAGCATTAGCAGCAAGAAATTGCAGATCTCAGAGAATCCCAATCGCGCAGGCAAGCCTTGCAGACAAGAGAGGAACGACGCAACAAGGTGATGACAATTGTTCTTAGGAGAGTAAATCGGAAATATCGACAAATTTGCCAACTGGAAAGAGAAAAGCAAGGACACAGACGTGCAATTCAAGGTCAACAGGAAAACATCCCTTTGCAGGTTCCCAAGCATCATGTGAATTGGAGCAACCACAACAAAAGTGAATCACAGTGAGCGCCCAGAACGACATCCAAGCACAAGTGGACACAGAACTCAAGTTAAATTACTCAGGTTTCAAACACATTTGTATTTGATGTATTAATAGGATACTATTCTATCTAGGTTTAGAAACTCTCATTATGCAAAATCGTTTTGAGCAATTCTCAGTGCTATGAGGAAACTTACCTCCTTTTTTGGACGATAAGCCTTTAACTTACAAATGATGTACTCTTCTGCTGATTTTAGCATTGGTGCAGCCTTCTTTTAATATAAATCTATTACCTGTTTTTGTTACAAAAAAAAAATTCTCTGGTTGGAAAATTCTTTCTATGATTGAATAAATTATGGTTGATTTCAATGGCCACGTATATGCCATATTATTTTCATTACATGTATTCTACTTGTAAAATCATATTAAGTATATACAACATTCATAAAAGGTATGTCATTTCGTATTTGTGAAGTTTATTTTATATTCTTTGGCTTGAAATTGATAGCAAACCTCTTGTTGCATTATTAGGTTTGTTCTACCACATTACTTTTGTTATGTGTTGGTGGATTATTAACCAGCATAGACCCATCTTAAATCCTCGATTCTACAAAGCATCAAGAGGGATCAAATCTCTCAAGGTGCAAACCCTTACTCCTTAGATTAGTTTAATTTAATTTGAATATGTGTGTGTGTGTGTGTGTTTCATTTTACAAAAGGTTAGAGCAAACACACAAATTTTTTAATTATTATTTAAGAGTGATACATGTCAACTCCACGTTAAATTTAGGCATGGAATCACACATCAACCTAATATTGCACTGTAGAATGCACCTCTCATTGCAATAAGCACTTGTCAAATTTAATTGTGGATTGAATCCATGAGTTTCAACCTATCATCTGAAAAAATGGACAAATATGGTTGGCTAGAGTATCTCAAGCAAATGCACACCATAAGTGGATTCAAAAGCATAGTTTGAAAGTGAATAGATCTACATAGTCTGAACTCAAGGTGGGTTGTTATGATAAAAACAATTATTAGTATGTGTTGATATAGATATTATACTTTAGCACATAATTTCAGATCCAAAGTGACTAACTTTAATACATAGTTTAATATTACACCAAATCCATCAATGTGATAATGTACTCTATGAAATTGTTGTTCTTTGAGTTTTGGAAATAGGTTGGCTTGGTATTTTTCTCCTTGTTGATTTTGTTGTTGTTGTCCTAATTTTTTATTGGTGAGGTGTTGCTCTTCATGTTCTCTTCTTCTGCATTTGTCAAGTAATTTCTGGTATTAATTTTGTTGGGGTTCTAGCCCTTCTTGGACTAGTCTTTCCATCTGAAATCTTTTGTTGTTGTTGTTGTTACTTCTGCACAAAAATTTAAAATTGGGTGTAAAGTTCATTGACACTGCTTGGTCATCCATAGTTTGAATAACAATGGGGTTCCATTTCATCATTTTTTGTTCTAAATATTCCATCGTTTCACTACTAGTGCTTGTTGGTTGCATCATTCATTGGGTTGATGCAACTACTACGACTAATAAATGATTAGCCTCCATTTCTTGGCCCCCTTCCTAGTCATCATCATCCCCATCTATGGTTGTTAAAGCCTCTGAATTAGAAAGATTTTCCAGTGTGTTATTAGACTCAGGATGGTTTGGAGAAAGGAAAATTATTTTGTCCTACAAGGTATCTAGCATGTGGAAATAAAGACAAGTCTTTGAAATCAAGGGTCTTTTCCTCATGCTTCCTTTGGTTTTCCTGAAGTACAACACAATTTGTGAGCTTATGTGATTTTATTCTATTTAATGGTCTGAAACATTGTGTAGAGTGCCCTAGGAGCTATAATTTGAAGTGACTATGCGGAAATTGAACCAAAGACCTGTTTCTTCGTTAGAGACGCATTTGATTTTGTTTGTGGTCATTTTTCCCTGAATTGCAGCGCAATTTGCAGACTTTCGTAATTTTTTCCTCTTCAATGGTCTAAAACAATGTGTAGAGTGAAAATTCATATATAAATATTGAAGAAAATATCAAATTTTTCACATCAGAGGCCAACTTAAAGCCGTATGCGATTTGATATCTAAATCAACCATGAATATCCTTGGAAACTTATGGTTCCATCATATATGATCTTGCTTGTGCTAACAAAACGTACACTGTGATAACTAAAATAGCTTTCGTTGGGATAAGTATGGCTTATCCACCATTGACCCTTACATTGTTTGCTTCATTCAAGGGGCAACTTGTGATATGGCGACTCAATCTATGGCCAACTACAACTTTCAACTTTTTCTTATTGACCATCTCGTTGGTCTAATGATGAATACGAGGAGTATTCATGAGCATCTACATTTGTAGACTCTGGCATGATTTGAGATTGGGTAATGAGACTGGGGAATATTCAATGGATATTCTATTTAAATAGTTTATGATTGGATCAGGAGACATATATAGATACCATTTGTTATGAGCCCCTTACATTAAGCATTCAATGAAAGTCTTTCTTTCGTCTAGTTTTTTGGCACACCAGCAGATCAAATCTTCCATTCTTTTCTAGAGTTTTCCAACACTGGTGGTAATGGAATAAACTTCAATTTGATACTGTGAGGGGAAAATAAATTCAATTGAATGAAATACCCAACTAGTTGAAGCTAGTGGATCAATTTCTCCCTTTCGAACGGGCTATGAATCTAAATCTTCAATTGATTGGTAAACTACCATTAAGAAACAGGGCCTATCCCCCTCTTTCCATGAAGCTCTCTATGGTTATTAGTCATTTATTTTATAGAGATTGACTTTGACTCATGTCACAAGAATCTCAATAGACATTTACAGTCCCATGGATGAAGAGCAACTTCATTCTTCAATAATACAAAGAGAAGTGACAAAAAGGATAACCTCTTGAAACCCATGTAGTATAAACCTTATTCATGCTTTAGGGACAATCGTCATCCTTTAATAAGTTCCTTATCCAACTAAACAAACAACCCAACACTCAAACTACTAATTGAATGCTCTGTTTTTTTAGTTAGACAAGCAAAATTACCCTCTTCGGAAAATACACATGGACCACATTGGATAAACTCAAGTGCATTTTTTAACACACACAGCTTGCAAAAAGACAACTAGCATTGTGCTCGATTGTCTCCATTGAAGGGTGTGTTAGAACTAAGAGTCACCCTCAGACTAATAGAGGATAAGTCCAGTACCCATCAAAATGTAACAGATAAGTTTTGGTTTGACTAGGTGGATCGGCGAGATGGAGAAAGAAAGGGAGATTGCAACCAACTGCGGATCAGTAGGCTACACCAATGGGCAATGGAGTCATAAACACTCTACCCATCGAAGGAACTAAATTTGTTCAATAGAAAACAAGATTATACGTTGATAGATGAAAGAATGAAGAAAGAAAACATAAGATAGAATGTTCACTAAACAAAGATCCTCTCAAATTAATAAATCAATAAAAACTTGAATAAAACAATGACTGATGGGCAAAATTACAACAAATCCTCTGCTGCTTAGGGATCCATGAATCATTGGCAGCGTTTGATCCTCAAATTTGCAATATATTCAAATAAGAAGATATATAAAACACAAGAATTACAATCTGAAAATCACAGCTCTCCTGAGTCCTCAATAGCAGTAATGATTACAATCAT
>JZKD02S1872231.1:0-21770 GCA_000966675.3 Picea glauca
ACATCCTTCATTTCTCTAAATACCGCATCTCAGCTATACACTACCTTCTTAGTTTTTGGGTTCCAAAGCTTATAACCTTTGAGACCATATTTATATCCAATAAAGATACACTTTTACTCATTCTTATCTAGCTTACTCGTGTTTTCCTTTGGAACATGAACATATGCATCACAGCCAAATACCTTGAGATGTGTGAGAGAAGGTTTCTTACCAATCCATACCTCTTGTGGAGTCTTGTCATCTAGCATCGATGAGGGTGATATGTTGACCAGGTAACATGCAGTACCCACTGCCTCTGCCCAAAATTCTTGCCCTAACCTGGCACTACTGAGTATGCACTTTTATTTTTCCATCAATGCCCTCTTCATCCTTTCTACAAATCCATGATTCTTAGGTGTATATGGAGTAGTATTTTTCCTTGCTATACCTCACTTCTTACAGAATTATTCAAATTCATTCCCGCAGAACTCTACACCATTATCTGTCCTCAACACCTTAATTCTTTTCTCTGTTTGATTATCGACAAGAGATTTAAACTCTTTAAACCCATCAAAGACTTCATATTTCTTCCTGAGGAAATATATCCAAGTATTTCTTGAGGAGTCATCTATAAATGAGACATAGTACACAGATTTTCCCAATGATAGGACCGACACAGGTCCAAAAACATCATTGTGAACTAGCTGTAAAATTCCTTCTACCTTGATTGCACCAGAGGGGAATCTTACCCAATTCTACTTCCCATATACACAATGTTCACAGAAATAAAAATCTAGAAAGCAGTTAGACATACCTTCAACCGTACCTTTACCATGTAGTAGTCGAAGACCCTTCTCTCCAATATGCCCCAGTCTTTGATGCCATAGCATAACCTTTTCTCCATAGACTATAGGAGTTATTTCTTCTTCAACTCCAATATCAAGAACAATGGAAATATTACACCCATCACTAATAGTGCTTCCTTCTAGCTTATACAGAGTTCCAAACTAAACTCCTTTCAACAATACCATTTCTCCTTGAACCATTTTGCAGGTTTCCTTTTCAAATATTGTTTTTACCCCTGCATCGTCCATTTTGCTTACAGAAATCAAATTTCTGGCCAATCTTGGGATGTGTAGAACACCAAGTAGTGTTGTAATCCTTCCATCTATGAGCCTCAACTTGAATTTTCCTCAAAATATGATTCTGGTTGTCGATTCATCACCTAGGAAAACATTACCTCCATCATACCTTTCATATTCACAGAACCACTCCCTGTGGGGAGTCATAGGAAAGGATGCACCTGAGTCAACCAACCATGCCTCATGATCTACATGTGTGCTTGAAGAAGACGAGTACACATCCCCTCCTTCTTCCTTGGAGGCCTTTTCTTTTGTAGAAGGAGATTCTTCAGATCCATTATTTTTCTCAACTTTGGATCTACATTGCTTCTTGTAGTGCCCTTGTTTTCCACATCTCCAACATACCTTTACAAACTTTCTGGGATATTTATATCTACCCTTAGAATTATATCTCCCACTTGAGAACTTAGATATATTTCTTTCATGGGAGTGTCCTCTTGCAAATAATGTGTTTGTGCTCTATCCTTCCATATCTTTTGTCTCATCTCCTTCAACAACAAAGATGAGACCACTTCATAAAACTTCAAGGAAGTTGTATTACTACCTATGGCCACAACTAAACTATCCCACGAGTTTGGTAAAGAACACAGTAAGCTGATACACTTATATTCATCTGAAATTTTAATCTCAACAGATACTAACTAAAATAACATAGAATTGAAGGCATTCAAATGTTGTGCCACCGCGTCTCAATCTCTCATCCTCAAGTTATACAGCTTCTTTCTCAAGAATATTTTATTTACTAGGGACTTAGACTGATACAACTTCCCCAACTTATCCCATAAATCCTTGGTTGTAGCTTCCTCTCACACATTAAGCAATACCGAATCTGAGAGACACACTCGGATTGTGCTCTTCGCCTTTCGATCCAAATTTTTCTAGTCATTTGTTGAAGTTCTTGTAGGTGCAGTACCTCTATCTACCAAGATCCATTGATCTCTATCCACCGACAGATATTCCATCATGAGCTTCCACAACTCAAAAAATTTCCCATTAAACTTCTCAATCTCCATTTTCGAATTGCTTGTCATTTCTTTTCACCTGAAAAATCAATACCATGGATCTCCCACTGTAACAAGGCTTATCATAGTCCTGAGCCAAACCCTTGACCATAAAGGCATCTCCTGAAGCAAACAAAGATTTGATACCGAATGTAGATTTTAACCTTGTACAATATTTACTGCAAACAAATTTTCAGTAAAATAATAGAAAATATACAATGGAAAATATAAACATTACATAGATATTTTTTCCCTGGAAACCCAAACTGGGAAAACCAACATATTTTATATTCATTCATAGTGATACATTGTTTATAATACAATATACATATAGGAGCCAGCGGCATCCAAAACCCTAACCCAATGACCCCTGACCCAATGACCTGGATTAGTCAACAACCCTAATTCCTTAACCAGAAATAGAAAACCATCGGTGAAAAAACATGTGCCAAAAAAGCACCCAACAATGGACACAAAAATCAAGGAAACATGAAAAACAAGAAAAAAAAATGTAACATGTTTCCCAACACAACGTAGACACTACTACTCATGTAAAGAATATAACACATACCCAACAATAACAAATAAAAAATAAGTGATAATAAATACAGAAAGAATGCATACCAAAATATTATCATCCAAATAGCTCATAATAAATGTAATATTATTATCAAAATAGCAAAACTTTCCAGAACAAATACAAACACTTATATAAGCTTTGGTTTTCCACCTCCATGGACAAATAGAATCATCTCTATAGTGAGGAAAGTTATCATGAATATTTATTGAATCAAAAGAATAATTTAGAAATATGAAAGTATCATTAAAAAAAAAGAAATATGAATGTATCATTAAGGAGACAACATATTTATGAGAATTTATTTTTTAATTTTAAATTGTTAATGACTTATACCCTCCATATTTCTTTTATTTATTTATGGAATTAGATGTAGCTTATCCGAAAATGGTTAAGCTCAATCATCCCACTAGAAATGAATGGACAAAGATAGTAAGGTTATGATTTAAAATTCTTATCTCTACTCAAGAGGAACCCATCCCGAATACCAACAAAAGGAGGTGAAAACATGTTCTCTTATATTTATATTTGTGAATGGTAAGATTGCTAAACTGACACCCCATAGATACGAGGCTTAAATCTGTGTACCAAAAGTATACACATGTCTCACCAATATGCTATCCCAGGGGGATTTTAATAATGAAATATAGTATATGCTACTAACCCATTTAGTATAAACCATTATTATGCACAATTGTTATGCTTTAGCATTTAAGTTTATACTTTAATAATGGAATATAGTATATGCTACTAACCCATTTAGCAGAAATAATTGTTATGCTTTAGAATTTAAGGTTATATCAAGTTTTATAGTCCTCTTTTGAACTATTGGATTCATTTGAATAATGCATGGTACATTTTTTTTTAGCATTTGAGAAAAGTAAAGACTGCCATCCTCTCTTTAATATTTAAATATTTGTTTCCTTTAATTCAACGATTGTCATCTTCATTGATATTTCAAAGAATATTATTTTTTATGTCTTAAGAATATTTCATTATTATTTATCAAATGTTTATAAAACAAGATTACAATTCCCATATTTTACAATGCCCATATTTTATGAAAAGTCTATCCACATTTCTCTACCCATATTTTCAATAGTTTTTAGTTTTTTCTCAACCTCTTAAAAGAAATGAAATCATTTAGATGTGTAAAGTCCTAATTAAAAATCTTAAAATTAAGACATATTAATATTAATGGATATCCTTATGGCTACAAGATTATTTCATATTATTTCATAATATCTTAAAGTGAGGAATAATTTCAAAGGGTGCCTTGGCTTAGTTCTCTAGCCATGAACTTTTTAGGGAACAACATAACCAAGTTATCTCATGCAAAACTGTGATGGTTGTAATCTATATTCGACATTCACTACTTCTTTGGTTAACTAGTTGGATTAGGTACTGATGGTAGTGGTAATTTATCTTCCATGCTATCCATACATACCCTATGTTTTATATTAAATTTAGTTCTAATTATGATGCATTGTTGAATAGGTTATATAGAAATAGAATAAACTACATATTATATGTTGCATGTTGTGTTTGTTTCTTAGTTACATTACACATAAACACATTTACAAACCATGGGTAAATCAAGACTTAACTAGTAAAAATGCACTTAAACAAATAACCAACTGAGTTGTTCATATCTAGAGGTTTCACCATTTCCACGAAAAAATATCTAATTGGGTCTTTTCACCAGGTGAGTCTGTGTGGTTAGCTAAAGTCATTTTCCCACATTAATAGATGGTTTTTTTAACTTCATGATATTATTGGTTTCATCATGGTTCTTGGTTTATTTTGATGTTACTTCAATGAAAATATTCATTCTTAGTTTCTTTTGATGTTGGTTTAAATCTTTAATAGTGGATTTTTTTGTTATTGAAAGGGGAAGTCGAACCCCCCGTGGACCTCTCAGCGACATTACCCCAATCTCCATGTTATCATGACCTCCACACTTACCTTCCCTTTTATTTTCCCCATTACTCCTCCCCTCAATCTCTTTTCCCTCTACTTTTCTACTAGTTACATGAATCATAACTCATAAGGGATTCATAGGTCTACCCCATAATCTCTCATACTTTCAACACCAAACCTCCCAACCTACTTTTCCTCCTTCTTATGACCCCTCTCCCATTTACCCATTGCAAAAGGGATCATGTGGAGTAAGAAATACATTTCCCTCCTCCACACCAATTTCCCTTTCCCTTCCCATCCACCCTGACTCCCAACTTTCACCCCTCACAACCCCTCACCTTCACTCCCCTCTTTGTCATCCCTTTCTCCCTCTCCATGTCTTTCACCCCCCTTCCTTCCATTACCAAACCCCGAAATATCCGTCTTGATCCCCCTTCCTTTGTATCTCCACCAAGGAGCTTCCCCCACCCACCACCAAGAGTGACAACACCTCGGTGGTGTACATCCCCAACCATCCACATATTTCTCTTTCGAAACTATATCAAAAATACCATGAGTGGTAGTATTTTAACCCTTCCTTTATGTTATTCATTTATAAAAGGGGGTGGCTCCACCTAGGAGCCATCAATCCAAAAAGATAAAATGTGTGGCCTTCTTTATAAATTTTTGATATAAATTTATATATACATACATATTAAAGGTCAAATTGGACAAAAAGGAATACGGAAAAAAAAGGGCCAAATTGATCCGGTTTCACACACGGTGAGATTTGTGCATGAACAACAAGGGATTTAGTTGCAACAATGAATATGCTTTAGTTTTGATGAAAAAAAAAAACCCTTAAAGTTCTTATTAAGGTTAAATTTGGGAAAATGTGATGTTGATTTGAGCTCAAAAAGGGAATATTTTACACATTAAGGGAGTTCATTTTCTAAGGAGATTGATTTAAGTAGCATAGGGGCCAAATTTATTTATATAATAAATCTCTTCAAGAATCAATACTTAAATTTTCTAGAGATTTATGACTTGTAACAATCTCTTAGACTAAAGTTTATTTCTATGTGACAAAGTCTCTTGGGTTATTGAGTTCAATGGAACATGACAATTTTTTCACACATTTTGTAGTTTGGGAAAATCCCAATTGAAGCAACAAATGTGTGACACAATTGGGGACACCTATCCTTGTCACCTCAATAGATATCCCCATCGTTTTAGTGATGGACAAGTCCAACACAAGGGAGGTTTCCCAAGTGACCCTAAGGTGATTGCAAAATGGGAAGTAAGAGAAAAGAATAGAGCACCCCTATGGGGAGAAATGAAAGGTTCTAGAGGCTTGATAGCGAATGACTATTGATCAAGGAAACATTTCCAATGAAGAATACTTGCAAAAAAATGTTAGAAAACCAAAACCAAGACAATATATGATGAAATGATCCTAGGAACAGAAGGGAAACAACAAGTTATGCTTGCTATCCCAAAATTGCAGCAGTGAACATTTCTATATCAGCAATGAATAATTACAACAACTGCAAATTTAACCATCAAAATCAAGTATATGATATTGGAAAATAAAGCTTGTAACTAGTACACAATGTTCCAAGGTTTAGATCAAGACTTTGATGACAAATGAGGGTTGTTAATGAGTTTTATAAGAAAAGATTTATGACATCCCTACGGCTGTAGAAAACATTTTATACAGCAGCAAATTTTAACCAAAAAAATCAGCAAGCAAGTTACCGAATCAATAGCCCTTGTAAAGTAGATCAAATTTCACTACTTACATGCAAATTTCAGCAATCAAAAGTGAAGAAACTTGTTGAGAAAGAGAGTTTATTGCAGCCCTAATGGTTGTAGCTTAATATCCATTACAACAAACTAACCACTTGGTCAATTAAGATGCCCTTGGAGGAAAATTTATCCAAAAACATGTAAAATTTAAATCCAACTTGAACCATTCTAAAATCTCAACTTTCACGTTTACCAATGCAACAATTAACAATTTCCAATGCAAGTACTAGTTCCTCATTATTGGGTGAATGGAGTATATTCCTTGGAAGGTGTTATCACATAGAATTTCTTGGGTCAAAAAATTCTTTATCTCTTTGATTTTGAGTCATAAGTGTTGTTTAAATTTTAGGTTTTTGTTGTTTTCCTATTTTAGATTTTGTGTCATTTTTCATTTTTGACACAAATAAACCAAAGATTAGTGTTGGCTTTGGTCTATAGTCCTTAGGTTATATCTTGATCATCATGATAAATGGGACAAACCTTTATATGTCACATATTTCATTTCTCCACTATCACCCTGACGTGTCACCTCCTCCATAATGTACTTAGACCCCTCCATTATGTTACCTTACCTGTTAGGATGTCAAATTAAGTTTGATTTGTACGTTGCCAACTCACTAGAGAGTTCGCACCGCATCCAAAAGTACATCATGCATTCATTACCACCATTGCACTCATGAGTCTTTTCAATGAAGATCTCCTTGTTTTCAGCACTAATATTTTAAACTATAGCCTGAGATTTCGTCATAAAGATTTCTAACTATTTTCTCCAAGTATTCAAATCATTTCTATCTTGGCGTTGCAAATCTGGTGTTTTTAGACAGGCGCTATGAAAATTGTTGCAAACTTGATGGAGAAGGCGAGTTTGAGTTTAGGCTATCTGCAAACAAAATTGTTCAAACTCAAAGATATCAGCCTTCAAGTCAAAGCCACCAAGTACTCCATGAGTATTTTTAGCTCATTTGAAGGACATGAAAGGATCTGTTTGTTGTTTTTTCCTTTTGGGAACTGTGGACTGGTGATACGCATTGAAAACTATCTTACTTACCTTGTTGACACGTTCCTAGCCCAATTTCATTAGCTCTAAACCCTGTTCATTAAATCCTTAAGAAATCTTTGTTTTAGGCCACCTTTCCCATCTCCCATTCAACTTCTTTGCTTAATTTCCCAAGTGTTGTGAACCCTTTGTTTTGGCGCTGCAAACTCTGTGTAGAAATCTTAGCATTGTGAATCCCATGTCCCAACACCTTTTACAAAGACCATTTTCATCAAGTTCTCATTTTCAAATTCGCTCCTATCTAGTCTAAGATAAAAAGTTGTTTACTTGTGAAGTCATTGTGAGTTTTGCAAGAGGATAGTGATGTGGTGAACAAGACCTATATTGCAACAAGTTGTTTCTTTATACCTTCATGATTATTTTGTAGTCTTCCTTCATCTCTCTGACTGAAAGCTACCTTGTCTTATTCCTAGAGTTTAAATGGGTTGATAAACACATAAAGCTTTATACAGAACCAACCTTTGATAAAATTATCCATTAAAACCCTAGTCCTTTGTTTTCCCTGTTTTTCCTCTTGCACCATTAAAACTTGTGGTAAGATTTTCTCCATACAACATTAATGGATACTCCAAAACAAAATAAGGCTCCCAAAGAAGGAGGCATTGTGAGGAATGAGCCCTATGATATGAAATTGTTTGATGTTGAACCCCTGATCAGGGAAGTATTCCAAAGAGTGGGTTGTTTTAGTTTCTTTTAGAAAATGCAGAAGGGGCACCCTAAGGTGTCTAGGGAATTTTCCTTGAATTTTGATGGAACCAAGACCAAGATTGGGACACTAGAACTTGAGGTATATTAAGTGACCATAGAAGCAGCTACTGAAATACCTAATACTGGGGGAAAATGGTTTAAATCCATGAACCTAAATGCATCCTTCTCCAAAGAATTCCTCAAACCAAAATATCAAGGAGAAAATTTATCAAAAGGAGTGCCCAGGAGCCACATGATTGAAGGTTTTGATAAGATGCTAATAGTAATCTAAATATACTTTACCTATAAAGGGAGATTCAACATGATTTATCAGTACCACATAATACTTCTGTTGCACTTCACAGGAAAAGACCTTATGAATCTTCCTTTTTATTTGTTTAGGAGTATTGGAAAAATGGCTGACATAGTCCAGGCTAAGTCTAGGGCAGTTGATACAAGTGTTTTTCATTCATGGCTGATTAAAATTATTGTGATGGAGGAATTAAAGAAGAAAAACATTAACTGGGAGAAATTCATTACTTCTTCACACTTTCAATTAAATGTTGCTCCTACTCCAAAATCCAAGGTAAAAACCCCTCTTCAGGCTGATAGTACTATACACACACAGACAAGCAAGAAGAGGAAGAGAAAAGGTACTGTTAAAAATGATGAAACAACTAAGGAATAGTAAGGAGGAGGATCTTATTACTCTCCAAAAAGGGGGGGTTTCACCCAAACCAGCTCCAAAGTCAATAGAGACTCCATCAACCAGAGCCATGGGATCAAAAGGAAGGAGGTTACTTTTCCCTTCACCATTTGTTGCAGATAAAGCTAAGGTTAGGAGACCTTTCACTAGATCATCAGCAAAGCAGGAAAGTATTGTGAAAGAAGACACAGTGGAAGCTCCAATCAAGAGAAAAGGTAAAGGTAAAATTGTACCTATTGAGGAGAACATTGAGGTTATAGACATAACTACTCATCCAGATAACCCTACCTTTAAAAGGCTTAACAAACAACTTAAATAGGCCAAAGTTGAAATTGCTAAATTTAAAAGGGAGGAGTTAGTTAAAAAGAAGAAGCTAAGTGATCTCATGGATATGTATCGTGGGACTCTTGTAAAATCCAAGTTCATTGCTAAAAGAGTTAGACCTCCCCATAGGAATCTTAAGAACCTATATAGAAAGAATATAACCTACCAAAGTCATATCAGGGGGTTAAAGATGGAGCTACAACCTTTCAAGGAGGAGCTGGCCAAGACGAATTTGGATGTGTTGGCCCAAGTTTCCACGAGAAGGAGTTCCAGACTCAGAAAGTAAAAAGATGAAACGTCTTAAAGAGTTTCATTTTTAGATAGTGCTTGTTTCTTGAATTTTTTATATTTTGGTGAAGTATGATGCCTATTTTCCACTCATATACCAGATAATGAGTTTTTACAACATCTCTATCTCTGAAGATAGTTTTTTTTGGGTGTTTTGGGGATCTACTAGATATATTAAGCAGTTGCAGGAAATTTCACAGTGCCTGGTGTTATGAATTGGTTTATGCAGTCAGGTGTTGTGAACTTCATTGTGAACTCGCTAATACAGATGGCGCTATAGAATATGTTGTGAACATTTGTTCTAGAGGTTTCAAGAGGATCAATGATTTCCAAATGGCTAGAGAAGCATGGGACATCTTCTTGGATGTTAGTTTAAAGCTGGAGGGACACCTGACAAGAATAATATGTGCTTAAGGGACACATCATCAAGCCTATTAAATATGTTAGGGTAGTTTCCAGCATTAAGCCTAGTTTTTAGCAGTGAGTTATTTTTGTTGAACAGTTGTAGTTACTCTAGCTTCATGATGTGGGAATATTATGGTAGAGGGGGTTTCGAATTGTACAAATGTCATTCATAGCATGGGATATAATAGGGTCATTATAAGTCATTGTATAGGTTTGAATGGTTAATGTAAGACTCTTTTTTTGATATACTGATATAACAGAGCCAACTATGGATTTTTATGTATCAGACTTGAGAATTTTTGTCTAATAGAAATCAGTTTCTTTCCTACCATCTTATTTCTCTCTCACTCTAAAATTTACTGTCATTGAATGCTTCAATTGATATTTTATAGTTGTATTGCAATGGAGGTTTGACTGTGATGTTGTTATAATTGTTCTCAGAGTTTAAGCTTTGATTAAAGAAGTTCTTGTGTCTAAATCTTTTCCTCCATTGGTTTGTTAGTAATGTTTGATGCTAATAGTAGACTTAATTCATATTTCTCACTAAAGTCTACCTTTTATCCCAATACTCTTTAAAGCCCTTATCTATGTTATACAACACATCTTTTGTTGATAGATCTTATCTAGAAGTTTATGTGATTTACATTGTTGGGCTGAGTTTTATCCATTTCACACTTTATCTTAAAACTTACCTTACAAACCTATTGATGGGTACTGAGCTTGCACTATAGCAGTCAAAGTGTAACTTTCAGTTCTAACAGAAGGAAAAATAGGCAAAGAGGAATAATATACCTTTGTTGAGAGTTAAACCCTTATAAAACCCAACAACACTCCTTCCAAATCGTCTAGCTTAAAATCCAAGATGAACTAGGGTTTGAAGTTTCTCTAGGGGTGTAAACCCTCTTACTTCCTAGAGAAATAAACCCTAACTAAGCCTTGCAACAAGGTTGTAAATCCTCTTACTTCTTGTTGCAAGCCTTATATAACTTCAATAGAAAAAAGAAATAATCCTTGGTGGGGGGTGTAATCCCTTTAACTCCTCCTAGGGTTTAAGATATATTTTTTGAATTTAACAAGAAAAATGACAATAAATTACAGAAATTACTCACCAAAATCCAAGAGATAACATGAAAGATCCCATTACTACCAAGATATCATCCACAAATTGCCAAAGAAATGCCACCAAGAGAATTCTCTAGCCTTTAGAACTCCAAATAACAAGTGGTGCATCCATTATGACAAGAAAAGAGAGATAGTGAACTGTCTCATATTTAAATGAGAAAAAACCCAAGTCATGTTTATCCACTTTACAATTAAATCCATAATTTTAGGCCTAAAACCTAAGTTACAATGCTTAATTAGAAAATTGATTTGTTCTTTTTCCCAAATAGGATACAAAATGACCAAAAATAATAAAATGATGGGACATTATCCCATAACAATCTCCTACAAGGTGGCACGTGTGAATAAAATCCTCCAAAGGCTAGGACGTCAAGCTAGGAAGGTGCCACATCATCCCCATATCAAGTGAGAAGGTGATGCTTCAAGCCCACAACACCACCAAGTGCACCTAAAATGACAAACATCCTCCCAAGTGTGTGACGTCAAGCTCTTCAAGAGGGATGTCAAGGCATAATAAGGTGACATAACCCTCTCTTCATGGTTTCAGTTCTTCATCATGTCCTAGGGATGCCTCTCAAGGTGCAATGTTCATCAACTTAGGCTTCCAATGAGTGGGGTGCATCATCCACCCTATGGGATTTCAATCCCCTATGAAGGTCTAAGTGGCTTAGTCCCTTCATGAATGTCTTCCACCAAGAAAGGTCCTACAAAGACAAGAAAATACGCCCTCCAAGGGTCCAAAAGTCACATGTATCATTCCAAGTAAGACATATTTAACAAAAGAACCACTCAAACATGTGAATTAAATCTCCCCTTTTCAAACTAAAAAAATGCTCAAAGACCTTATAAACTTTGCCAAATATAGGTATGGGAGGGTTGTCATGGTGCCCTATTGGGTAGGCCAATCCCCAAGTCAAGGAATGTTTCGCAAGAAGACCCTCTCTAGACCATGTAGTGAATATGAGGTGGATGGGGGTAGGAATTTTGGGAATGGGGTTCCTGACATATCAAGGGTTCATATTGTCTCATTTATGGGTTCCTTTGTGGAGGGTATGTTGCATCCCTTCATTTGCAATGCACCAATTTTCCAAGCCCTTTATTTGCATTTCATTTTTATGGTTTGAACATTGAGTGTTATGTGTAAGAAAATAAAAGGATCACCACAATTACACTTGAATTTAGAATGCATTGAGTGCCATATTCACTGGAAATTAAAGGATAGTGAAATGCATTCCCCCATCAAGTGGGGTATTTTATTGATTTTCTTTTTAAAAGGTCCTTCATTTTTATAGACAATCATTTCATTTATCTCGGGACCTTATGGTGAGCATATATAAGGATATATTATTGATTTTTACTTTTACAATGATATCTATAACTCCTCTCGGCCTTTAGCTGCTTCTTCCCATGAAATTAGGTACAAGCCCTTCTCAGGGTCAGTAGGCCCGAAAACTCAAAAGATGAGGAAATGAAAGGGAAGAGGTGTGGAAAGTGGCAAGTATGAGAAATAATGGTATGATGAACCTTCAAGGAGGACCCCCAGTAGCAACCCCTTTCTTGAGGTTGGCCCACTTACTAGGACACTATGTTAACCACCAAGGTGAAAAATAGGCAAAAGGTATAATTTCCAAGAAATGGTTCCATAATCAAGAAAGGACTCTTTGCAAAATGCTCAAATGATTCAATCATTAAAGTGACAGTTACCATGAGATCAAAATTGTTACCTCATGAAGCAATATATGTTGTCCTTTCTAGGCTAGCCTAGTGTGGCAGACTTTGTTATGCTGCTAATGATGAATGGTAATGTGTGGTGGATAGGAGGGGAATTTTCTACTCAATGTTGGCTCAATTGGTCATCTATCTCCCATTAGTCCATGTCTTCTACCTGCAAGCCTCAATACATCATCTCTTTAGTTACCCCTAGGTTGGGGGGTAATATTTGGCTCCTACATGGGGGCATGTGCTCATCATAGAGCACATGAGAACCTAAACATATCTTGGTAAGACATGTTCCTACACATACTCAAGCAAGATATTAGAGCATTGAGGGGTGGATTTCTCACCCTTTATACATATAAGAAAAAATTCAAATTTTCAAAATTGAAAACTATTCCTTAAAAAGAAAATTTTGCATTCTTCAAAAAATTATAAATAACATGTCAATAATTCAAGAAAATGGATCAAAACAAGTATGCATAAATGAAAGAGAAGTGATATGTAAATAAAAACATGAAAAAAAAATGCAACTACACTATGATGAACACACAAATGCAATGCAGGAAAGCAAATGACCTACCTATGTACCTAGGGCCCAAGGCCCATGGAGATTAGTTCCCATATTTGTAGGTTTGGAGGATAGACCCATCAACTAGTAATGGCATCTTCCTCCCATCCATGGCAGATAAATAGTAAGTACCCTTTTCAGATTTCTTCTTGACAATGTAAGGGCCAAGCCATAAAACTTCACTCATCTTGTCATACTTTGGCTTTCCCTTCCTCTTATCCCACATGAGTGGAAGGTTTCCTTCATCAAACTCAAATATTAGGAATTAAATCACATAGCAATAAAATAATGCGGAAATAAAACACAAAAGACCATAATAAAAATAAAGACACAGATATATGTGGTTCACCCAATATGGGCTACGTCCACAGAGAAATTACCAAGTCCTTCCTTTATTATTATCCAACAAATGAAGGGATACAACCTACAACACTCCCATTGTAACTTCCTCTTCTTTCTCTCACAGTCTCTTGTAATCTCCCTCTCTTCATGGTTATGAGTCTTCATCATGTGCCAGGGACACCTCTCAATGTGAAATATTCATCATCTTAGGCTTCCAATGAGTGGGGTGCATCATCCACCCTATGGGTTTTCAAGCCCCTATGAAGGCCTAAGTGGCTTAGTCCCTTCATGAATGTCTTCCACTAGGCAAGGTCCTACAAATACAACAAACTATTCCCTCCAAGGGTCCACAAGTCACATGTATCATGCCAAGTAAGCCAGATTTAATAAAAGAACCACCCAAACATGTGCATTGAATCCCCCTTTTTCAAACTAAAAAAATGCTTAAAGACCTTATAAACTTTTCCAAATTTAGATATGGGAGGGTTGTAATGGTGCCCTATTGGGTAGGTCAATTCCCAAGTCAAATGTTTCCCAAGAACACCCTCTCTAGGCCATGTAATGAATATGAGGTGGATGGGGGTAGGACTTTTGGGAATGGGGTTGTTGACATATCAAGGGATCATATTGTCTCATTTATGGGTGTCTTTGTGGAGGGTGTGATGGATCCCTTCATTTGCAATGCAAAATTTCTCCAAGCCCTTTATTTTCCTTTCATTGTTTATGGTCCAAACATTGAGTACTATGTGTAAGGAAAGAAAAGGATCACCACAATGCCACTTGAATTTAGAACACATTGAGTTCCATATGCACTGGAATTAAAGGACACCGCAATGCATTCCCTCATCAAGCGGGACATTTTATTCGTTTTCTTTTTAAAAGGTCCTTCATTTTTATGGAGAATCATGTTATTGCTCTCAGGACCTTAGGTCAAGCACCTAGAAGGATAGATTGTGGAATTTAATTTTTATAGTTCTAGATACAACACCTCTATCCCTTTAGCCCCTTCTTCCCATGAAATGAGGTACAAGCCCTTCTTAGGGTCAGTAAGCCTGAAAACCCAAAAGATGAGGAAACGAAGGGGAAGAGGTGTGTAAAGTGGTAAGTATGAGTGGGAATGGTACAATGACCCTTCAAGGAGACCCCCTGGTGTTTTAACCCTAATTTGCACCATACATGCTTCCTTCTTTGCCAAGCTAGTATTAAACAACTCTTCTTAAAAAAACCCCTTTTTAAAAGTACATGCTCCTTGATCCACTACAACCCATGTGTACACTCTTGCTGACCCACTATAGCCCGCGTGTACACTCTAGCTGACCCACTACAGCCTGTGTGTACCTTCAGAAGCACGAAAAAAGGAAAGTTGCTGACGAAACACACAGATTAGGGAAAGTTAACTAAACCTTTCGGCCATGCATGGTCGGTCATTCGACCAAATACCTAGCTCCTTCTAGCCTATAAAATAAGGGGTAGGGGTCCCATTTGAAAGGAGGAAAAACATAGTAAATAAACTCTACCTGAATTCGTATTCCCCTTTGCCCAAGATTCCGCAACCATTTTGTGATTTCAACGAAGAAGAGAAGCAAGTGTGTTAACATTTGGTGCACAGTAAAAGAGGAGCACATGACTAGATTCGTGGAGCGGTGGTCAACTTCATGATTGTAAGTTGCTTTAGTGAATTTAATAATAAAGAAGTACTTTTCCCATCCCACCATATGAGGTTTTCATTGTTTATTGCATACATGTTGATTAAATCTCTAACCCATTAATTCATAGATCAAATGCATGTAGAATTCTTTGTTTGTCTTTTGTGAATGCAGGTCATCCTCGGGAGGAGAGTTGCACTCAAAGACCAACCAAGCATGAAGAGGGATCGATATCAAAACGTCGGAAATAAGGTATATTCACTTGATCTTCTTAATTGTGTATTTGCTTAAGAATAATGGGGATTAGGTCTGGGATGATGGTAAAAAGTAGGAATCTTTAGGTCTTTTCTGCATGCATGATTAAAACCCTAAGTGCTAATTCGTAGGGGGATTTCCCACTCACAACACCTGGTAGCAACCCTTTTCCCAAGGGTGACCCACTTATTAGGACACCATGTCGACCACCAAGGTGAAAAATAGGAAAAGGGTATAAGTTCCAAGAAAACGTTCCATAATCAAGAAAGGACTATTTGTGACATGATCAAATGCTCAATTATTAAAGTGACACTTACCATGAGATCAGACTTGTTACCTCATGAAGCAAGATATTTTGTCCTTTCTAGACTAGGATGGTGTGGTGGACGTTGTAATGTTGTTGATGATGAATGGTGATGTGTGGTGGAGAGGAGGGGATCTTTCTGGTTAATGTGGGATCAATTGGTCATCTAGATCTTGACACTCCATGTCTTTTACCTATGGGCCTCGAAACATCATCTTCTTAGTTACCCCTAGGATGGGGGGGAGCGGGGGGGTAACATGAAACTTATTAGGATATTAGTCTTTTATCTTATATCAAAGAAAATAAATGAATCTATATTTAACTAGTATTGTCTTATCAAGACAATGCCCTAATATGAAAAAACCTTCATTTGTAGATTATTTTTCAACTATAGAAGGTCGATATAAATTTGGCGCACCTACACCAATTAATCGATTATCAATGGGATCCATGTAACATGAACAAGGAATTACCTACCAACTCTTTTCCCTAATAACCCACTCTAAGAAATATCAACGCTCTGAAGGAAGTCCTCATAATTCATTGTTTAAACTATTAGAAAGAGAAGGGAACAATTTCTAAATTATCCTCCCTTTCATATCAACATGATGATAAGTTTCCTCCATTGGATCTTACTGTCTTTGAAGTTGAGAATACCATTAAGTCCAAGCAAGGTAACAATGGATGGAAGCCCATTGTTTCAAACTTTAAAATCAAGGATGAGGTACAACCTTCAAGGATTGAGATGACTCTCCTCCCATTATGAGAATGATTCCTTGTACTGCATAAAATATGTGCAATTCTCTTAGTTTATGTGTTAGTTAACCATACTTTTGTTTTATGTTAATGAAAACTAGTCTTTTTTTACTATCTATAAGTTGTAGTGATTCTATACTTATGATATAAGATAGTTTTGTTTATGAAATCCACCTAACAGCTTGTGGTGGTTACTTAAGAAACCTAATCTTTCGGTATAAAATGCCATATATAAATAGACCAAGTTTTTATTAATAGTTACAATTTAAATATTACTATAACAAGTTTCATTCGTAACAAAGATTTAAGCATAATTTCATAGTTTCTTAATGGATAATTACTTAATTCTAACTTGTATGGATAATCATATAATTAAAATTGATGTACTTAGATAATATAAGTTTATAGTAATGATACTTAACTTATTGAGCCGAAAAATGCTTTCTATAGCCCAGTATGAGGATCATGTGTAGTTCCTTCCATGCTCAACATGGAATTGACATGTGGTTTTTTCTTTATATTTCAATGTTGACCATAAACAAAATATTCCAATGTTCACTTTAAGTAAAATATTTCAATATCAACTTTGTATATATATATATATATAGATAAATTAATTTTTTTTATGAATAAAAAGTAGAAGTAAAAAAAAAAAAAAACAAATCACACTTAAGATAAATAATAAGAAAACATAGATCATAAAAGAAGGAAAAAAGAATTGGAAAGAATAAACCCAATGAAATGGGGAACAATGAAGAAGCTTATGAAGAAGGATTTTTTTTGGCCCAAACCCAATGCTTTGGAGAAGAAATTTCCGTGGTCAAGTGGTCTGGATTTTATGAGAAGAACGAAATGAATACAGATTATTAACAAGTTCTTAACACAAAATAACAGAGATACAGTAAAACTGGTTTTCTATTCAATAAGGAAATAATTTGAAACTGTAAGATGCAGCAGAAACAAGCTCTCTGGAATGGTAACGACTTATCTCTGAGAAAATATGTGATGGTTGCACTCATTCACAAGAAGATGATTACAATGAGGCTCTAAAGGCCTTTTTACTATAAACAGGAATGCCAAAAACCCTATACATCCAAAAACCTAACCCTAGGAGATGAAGCACCAAAAGTCATGTGGGCCCCGTCTGGGTAAATTAGTACATCAACTTCCCGGGGTCGTAACTTAAGCATACAATCTTCGTTTTAGGAATATGATAGACCGTTGGAAAGGTATCATAGAGGAGATTCATTTTGGGGTCTCAATTATTCTTTCAACTATATTTGAGAAGCTCAATCCCGAAAAACCTTCATTTAGGCCCTCAAAATGGCCCTGGAAGTTAAAACTGCTAAAAATAGTAAATTGCCAAAATTGTCATAAAACAGTTTTGAGCCAGTTGGAAAAGGTGGGTGGCCACCGATATCCACCTATATCAATCCTCCTTCCTTAGGAATCAATGGTCTCCATTGCATTGAGTTCCCCCATCAGATGAGGAAATTTCTGCTGAATTTGGCCCTGGGTGAGCCACTTGCCTTGGTGCAAGAGTTGCCCTGCTTTGACGACTCGATAAAGTTGGATCCTTTTCTGTCGAGTGCCCTTGATCTGTGTGTCCACAATATGATCACTGGATTCATGTTGTATGTATTCGGGGTTGAGCTATGTTGGCGTCAGTTTCTCTGCTACGTCTGAGGTGTCCAATAATGGTGGGAAATAAAGGTGAAGGAGATCCATGTTGAACACTGGGTGCAGGCCAAGGAAAGGAGGAATATTGAGCTCAAAAGAATTATCTCTCATGGAATTGGTTATGGTGTAAGGCCCATAACGGAGTGGGTGAAGCTTCTAATGGGGTCCTGTAAGGTGTTCTTTCTGTAAGTGCAACGAAACTTTGTCACCCACCTGAAACTTATGTGGCACCCGATCTTGATCATGGTGTTTCTTGTACTTGACATTGGACTTATGTAGGATATCTTGAACCTGTTGGCAGATGTGCTGGATCCGCTCAATGAACCAGGTGGCTTTGTCAACTTCATTTGGAGCAATAGATGAGTTGGTCAAGGTGACTACAAGGGGAAGTCATGCAACATATATGGGACCCAATGGTTCGAATCCAAACCCCACTTGAAATGGGTTGTGGCCGGTTGATCTATGCAGGGCTCTATTGTAGCTATGTTGGACATAGGGAAGGCTCTCATCCTATGTGTGAGGATGCTTTGAATTATACATGTGAAGGATATTCACAATCATTTTATTTACAACCTCGGTTTGACCATTTGTCTGGGGGTGGAAGGTTGTGGATTTGGTGAGCTTGGTGTCCAGCAGTGACCAAAGGCTCGACCAAAATGTGTTGAGAAATTGACTATCCTGATCTAAGACAATGGTTTGTGGGATTCCAAAATGTACCCAGACTCATTCAAAGAATATCTTGGCAGTGGCCTCTGATGTGACGTTCTTCTTGCAGGAAACTAGAATCACCATCTTAGAAAAGTGATCAATAACCATAAAAACACAGTCATTTCCCCGCTTGGTGGATGGGAGGCCCGACATGTAGTCCATTGATATGGATTCCCATGGCCTGTCAAGAGTAGGAAGAGGGGTGTACAGGCCCTATTTATTAGTGTTCGGTTTGGCAATAGCACAGGCAGTGCAAGACCTGATATACTTGTTGACCTCCTGTAGAAATGTTTATGTAGCATTTCCATTGTCTTTTCGATGCAGAAGTGTACTACCACCCCACTATAGTGGGCTTCCCAAATCATCTTCACTCTCTCACTTGATCGAACACAAATATGGCCTAGACAACACAACAACCCATCTTGAAGATGGAAATTATCGACAATCGCGTTTGCACCCAACATTTGGTAGGTGGTGGTGAAATTCGGGTCTGTCTCATAGAGTTAGGGCCGTCCAAAGGTCTCATGGTCATAGGAGTCTAGCATCGTGGTGAGTGCTGAAATTGGCGGTTTGTTGAGGCAATCAACGACACGATTGGTGCTTCCTATTTTATACTTTATGTTGAGGTGGAATTGTTGCAAGTATGTGGACCACTTTTGATGGTGATCATTCTACAATTTTCCTTGTGTCTGCATGAACTATAGTGGCTTATGATCAATGTGGATGACCATCTCCTTCCCAATAATGTAATTTCTCCACTGGAAATAGACTTTCACAATGGAGTACATTTATTTGTCATAAGTAGGGTACTTATGGACAACGTCTAATAGTGTCTCACTGTGATAGGCCACGGGGTGGTTGTGCTGAGTGAGAATGGTGCCCACCACATAGTCTGAAGCATTTGTCTCGATCTCAAAGGGTTGTTGCAAGTCTGGTAGTGAAAGTATTGGGGTTGAGCACAAGTGTTTCTTCAAATCATCAAACGCTTGTTGTTGGGATTGGCCCCATGCAAATATCGCCTTACCACCACTTCTGGTTATTTGGCTGAGGGCCCATGCAATATGGGCGAATCCCAACACGAACCTGTGGTAGAAATTGGCAAGGCCCAAGAATCTTGAAATTTCAGTAAGTGTGGTTGGCGTTGGCCAATCACTAATGAATTGGATCTTGGATAGATCCACATGTACGGCATGCTGATCAATTATGTAGCCCAGGTAATGGACCCTATCCATGCCGAATCAACATTTTTCCAAGTTGGCATATAGCTTGTGCTGTCGCAAGGTGTGCAAAACCTACTAAATATGTTGCAAGTGTTCGGCCTAAGTCTTGTTGTAAATGAGAATTTCATCCAGATACACCACTGCAAAAGTATTGGTGAATGGTTACAAGATATCTTCCATCATCCTCATTAAAGTGGTTGGAGAATTTTTCAAACCGAAGGGCATGACCAACCATTTATAAAGGCCTTCCTTTGACTTGAAGGCAGTTTTCCATACATCTGTCTGTTCTATCGGGACCTGGTGGTAGCCAGAATTCAGATCAATCTTACTGAATTATTTGGCCCTCGTGATTTTATCAAGGAGGTCATCGATTCGGGGAATCAAGTACCGGTTTCTGACTTTGATTTTATTCAGAGCCCGATAATCAATGCAGAGTCATCAGGTTCCATCTTTCTTCTGTATCAACACGATTGGGCTCCCACAAGGTGATGAGATGGGACAAATGTACCCCTTGCGAAGTAGTTCTTGGATCTGTCGCTTGATCTCCTCATTTCCTAACAAAGAGCAGCGATAGACTCTCCCATTGGGCAGTGGTGCATCGGGGGTCAGATTGATGGGGTGCTTGACCTAGCAGTGCAGAGGTACCCCGATAGGTGAGGAGAAGATATCTAAGTATTCTTCGATGACCTTATCTACTTGCTTCTTCTATGAGGAGAGGTCGGTCATAGAGACCCTGGATGTGGTTGTTATATTTCCCTTATTCTCGAATCATGAAGAAGAAAAAATTCCCCATCTGAGAGATGACCTTCCTGCATTTCTTAACAGAGATCAAGGAAATAGCACTAGGTGGGACTGCCTCGGTTATCCTTTACAATTTCATGTTCAAAGTAATAATAACACTATGAGGCCTAGACTCATATACATCATGACATTTCCATAAATAAGGTTGGCCCAAAATAACATCACAAACTTCGAGAGGAGAAACATCACACAATACCTCGTCTTTGAAGGGCTTGATGTCATATGAATATCGACACTGTTGGCTGACACAGAGATCGCTTCCTTGGCGGAGCCATCCAATGGTGTAGTGTTGTGGGTGACGTGTTTTTGGCAAGGCCAGATGCTTGATGACCTCTGCTAACATGAGGTTCTTTTGGCTACCCCTGTTCACAATGAAGTGCAGTGGGGTGCCTTTTACCCACATCTATGAATGGAAGAGGCATTCTCCTTCTTATGGCTCATCTAGTTCACCAAGATGTAGCTTGGTCGTAGCAACAATCACACTAGGTTCCGCGTCAATGATTTGTCTTCCCCTTTCTAATTCTGGCTCAGAGTCTGAAACCGCATAGGATTCAGAGGCTTTCACTTCAGCCACCAGCGACTGTTTGAGCGACAGTCAGCAGTGTCATGCCAAGGGATCATATGGAAGTCGCACCACTTCCCAATATCTTTCTTTGTCTTTATGATGTCCTTCTTTGCTTCCAGGTTGGACTGGTTTTCCTGGTACTATACATCTTTTCTCTATCCTTTTTTCTATGGGTTGGGGCCACCCTTTCTTGGATTTTGTTGTGAGAGGTTC
>JZKD02S1872231.1:46650-71307 GCA_000966675.3 Picea glauca
TGTCATCTACATACAATAGCAAGATAATATAGCTTCCATTTTCTAGCCTTTTAAAATAAACACAGTGATCAGAATGACATCTACTATAACCATGTTCTGTCATAAACCTGTCAAAATTAAAATACCACTACCTTGGAGCTTGCTTTAGGCCATACAAGCTCTTCTTCAACCTGCATACCAAATTCTCCTTCTCTTTGACCTCATACCCATGTGGTTGCTACATATAAATCTCTTCCTCCAAATCCCCATGGAGAAAAGTTGTTTTTACATCTAACTGTTCAAGATGAAAATCTTCTACTGCCATGAGACTCAAAATATTCCTAATTGAAGTCATTTTAACAACAGGAGAAAACATTTAATCAAAATTTATACCTTTCTTTTGTGTAAACCCCTTTACAACAAGTCTAGCCTTGTATCTCTTTTATCCTCCATCTTCTTCCTTCAACTTGTAAACCCATTTATTCTGCAATGCTCTTTTTCCCACAGGCAACTGAACCAAGTCCCAATTCTATTTATTTTCCAAGGAATCCATTTCCTCCTTCATGCCTTGCTCCCACTTATTTTTTGTGTCTACCTGCATTGCCTCTTCATAACATCCTGGTTCACCAGAATTAGTCAACAATAAATAATACAATGAAGGAGACTATCGTCCAGGGGGTCTACTTAGCCTAGTATATCTTCTAACAACACTTGAAGGAGTTTGAGGTACTTGTTGCTCATGTTGTTGTACATTTTGATTTTCTGGTTCCTTTGGAATTTATTTTTCAGTGATCTCATCAAGCACTGTGTATTCTGGTTTTTCGTTTTCCTATTTATTTCCCTGCAACTCATCTTTGTACATGACCTTCTCATTGAATATGACATCTCTACTCCTAATGATTTTTTTATTTTCATAATCCCATAAGCGATAACCAAAATCATTAACACAGTATCCAATAAAGGTACACTTCTTGGATTTTTCCTCAAGCTTTGTTCTGTTTTCTTTATCAATATGGACAAATGCTTCACAACCGAAAGTCTTCAAAAGGGAATAGTTTACCTTTTTTTTCTGTTCATGCCTCCTTTGGAATTATACCATCCAAAGATATTGAAGGCCCTCTGTTTATTAAGTAAACAAAAATATCTACAACATCTGCCCAGAACTGTAAGGGAAAACCAACATCCAATCTCATACTCCTTGCACGCTCCATGATTGTCCTGTTCATCCTTTCTGACACACCATTTTCTTGTGGTGTTTTTGTAACTGTCTTCTCTCTATGAATCCCATGGTATGATCCGATCCGAGACACTTCAACTTTTTCCCTGTCTCATTCTCAACCAAAGCTTTCCATTTCTTAAAAGTATCAAAAACATCAGATTTTTGTCGAATGCAATAAACCCAAGTTTTTCTAGTTGCATCATCAATAAAAGTAACATAGTAACGAGAGCCACCAAGAGATTATACCTAAGTTGGTCCCCATACATCTGTATGCATGAGTTCTAATCTTTCACTCTTCTTTTCTTTTTTGACTCTGAGAAATCTGACTCTCTTATGTTTTCCATAAACACAATGCTCACAGAAGTCCAAATCAATTTGTTTAAGATATGGCAACAAATTTCTTTTGTGAAGTATCTTCATACCCTTCTCACTCATGTGTCCAAGCCTATGATGCCACAGTTTTGTATTGACTCCTGTAGAAGTTAAAGAGATAAAAGAGTTAGTACTACCAGTACATAAATACAATGTACCTACCTTATCTCATTTTGCTATCACCAATGATCCTTTGATGACATTCCATGTCTTATCTGTAAATATGGATATACAACCTTCACTTGCAAACTGTCCTATTGAAATTAGATTTCTCCTTAGATCTGGAACATGTCTTACCTCTTTCAACAACCATTGGTTTCCATTGCTTTGCTTTATTTTTACCTTTCCCATTCCAAAAATTTTGCATGGTACATCATCACCCAAATGAACCTGTCCAAAATCACCTTGAACATAATCTAGAAAATGTTTCCTATGGGGTGTGGCATGAAATGAAGCCCCTGAATCTACCACCCAAGACTTAGAAATATTATCTACAAAAATAATCAAACCATCTTGTAGCACATAACCTGTTACATTTGCTTCCTAATTTCTCTCTTGTTTTCCATCTCTTTGTTTCTTAGGAGCTCTGCAGTCTTTCTTCATATATCATTTCTTCCCACAATTCCAGCACTCTATCTTTCCAAGTCTGGATTTGGATCTTCCCTTCCTATAATTTCTACGGTTCTCTGAGCCCTTTCCTCTATCCTTTTGTCTTCCCCTATTCTCCATGTTAAACGCATTACATGATGTATCACCTATGCTTTTCCGTCGCATTACCTCACTAAGGATAACACCAACAACATGATCAAATTTTAAAGTATTTGAACCAGAGACAGAGTTACTTACAGCCATGACCAAGCCGTTCCAACTTTCTGGCAATGAGCACAATATTAGAAGATCCATGACCTCATCATCAAAGTTCACTTTTATAGAACTTAGTTGATTAGTAACCGTATTAAATTCATTTAAATGATGTGCAACAGACCCACCTTCTGACGTCTTCATATTAAATAATATTTTCATTAGAAATACCTTATTGGATGCTGAGGATTTTTCATACAGTTTATCCAACATGTCCATCAGATCCTTCATTGATTTTTCTTTCAAAATATTGAAATTCATTGACGCTGCCAGGCTCAGCCGTATCATTCCTAGAGCCTTTCTATCAAGAATATCCCATTCTTCATCCTTCATAATTATCGGCTTCTGTGTTATTCCTCCTAATGGTAGGAATAGATCCTTTTGATATAAATAATCTTCCATCTACATCTTCCATAACTGGTAGTTTTGGCCATTAAATTTCTTGACCCTAAACTTTTCATTTTCCGCCATTGCTCCCACTCGAACCAGGAACCCTCTTTTCATGTGAATTACCTTTCCCTCTGATACGAGTTGTTAGAAAAATAGGATCGCGGAGAAATAAAATAAAACAAGTGTGGAAATAAAACACAAAATATACACAATACAATAGAGACACAGATATACGTGGTTCACCCAATGTGGGCTACGTCCACTAGAGAAATTTTCAGGTCCTTCCTTTATTATTATCCAGCAAATGAAGGGATACAACCTACAGCACACCCGTTGTAACTTCCTCTTCTTTCTCTCACAGTCTCCTCTCTCAGAATACAATATTCACAACAATACATAGCCGCAATACATTTCCCTCAGAAAAGAGGGTTTCCTTATAGGGAAAGAAACCCTAACATAAATTCTACCGTTAGGTCTGCGACCTTAAAATGAACGGTCTAGCTTTACAATGAAATTACAATATACATTTACAAGGCAATTTTTCCTTCGGGGACCCGCTTGCCCCCGGACCCTACAGGGGGGGTAACCCCCCCCCCTGCACTCCTCCATGTGGATGAGTGTACATTCTTCTAGGGTGTAAATTCTTCATGGGGTATAAACACAGCTGAAAACAAAGACCTCTGAATTAGGAAGATAATCAGGCTCCACAACCAACACCCCAGTAGTTGGCATGACATTTTATATCTTATAATTGAGAAAATACATTTCACATACACGTCGCTTGGTCACGGCCACATTCATATCTACATTATGCATTAATTAAAATGGGGATTATAGTGGGGATGTTACAAAGGTAATAAAATGATAGCCTAGTTGGACCAATGCTTCATTGTATCCCTTTGTTCAAAGACATTTTGTCTCCCTTCTAGTGTTAATAAGACCAATAGTTGGGTCTGTGGTCTAACAAACAGATCATTGGAACGAGGCTTAATTGTGTCCTTATATGACCGAAGGTTGTGACCTTGTTCTAAGCCCACCTCAAATATTGGTTGTAGATATTTCTCCCTGTCATGATCAAATGCACAAAAAGTCGTCCAATGAAAGGACGATCTAACGGTTGTGTTTTAATCAACTGTTGCGATCAACGGTCAATGCATCTCAACATTGTGGCATGTTAGCAGCTTTTCCACCGCATGCATTAATCCTAAAATGACAATTCACCAAATCAACTGACGGTCCAGATCTAAACCACGACCCCTCCATAAAATTAATGATCAAGAAACTTCAACATGCGTTATGGATCTTCATTGTTGGATCTTATTTTGTCTCTGATCGATGGATTTGACTTTAATTCATCTACTCAGTCAATGAGAATTAAGGATCTTTTATCTAAATATGATCAACGATCATAGATCAAACCTCAATGTATTTTTTTTTCTCTGCCTAGAGTATGATCTGACAGTCTCGATGCCTCCACTCCAGATTCGATGGTCGAGGATTAAAGATCCTATACACTATAAATTATCTGTAAAATATTTATAAAATTAAAGGATTAAGTTCACAGAATGTTTAAATATGTTGTTGGAGAGAGTGATCGAACTACCACTTAATGAATTAGATTGAGATATAAATCACACACTTAATACCATCGATGAAATCAAACCCTACATTTCATTTATTTAATACATGAACTTGAGATAGAATTATTCGAGAGCTCTCACACAAAATCACAATATTCAATCTCACTCTCCCATAAAAAAATCCACTATCTCACACACTCTGCTACCTAGTAGCTCAAATCCATTATACAACAATATAGCTCATATGAGTTCTCGTATGGATCTAACAACCAACACCCTAGCCAAATCTCAACAAATCCTTAATTTACTCACTTTGTTCTAAAAATCAACTAAAGAATTACACTTAATACAACCAATTCAATCTAGACATCTTCTGGAAGTCTCTCGACTCATCTATTACAATAAAAATTTAAAATTAAGGGAACCAACCCCCTTTAGTAAATGTTTCTACCCTCCTACGGTAAGAATTCAAGATTTAATTTGATTCTCCTGCATCAAAATCCCTTGGAACATAATTTTTCATGGACTCTTTTCCATGAGGCCTTCAAGATTTCTACCATGCTTCTCGATTTCTACAACACTCATTCATGTTGCATCTTCATCAGGAAGATCTTTCCACTTGACCAAATATTCATAATAATCCTTCCTTCTAGTCTTCTTAGAAATCCTCTGGTCAAGAATTATTTCCATCTACAACTTCTTTGTTGTATGTAGTTGCTTCATCCATTGAACAGTGTCATTGTCATCTCCATCTCCTCCTCCAAATTATTTGTAAGGATACATATATGAAACATTGAATATTGGAGATATTCTAATATCTGGTGGTAACTCTATTTCATAAGAATTACTTGAGAACTTCCTCAAGATCTTACTGTAGATTTTAACCTTGTACAATAGTTTACTGCAAACAAATTTCAATAACAGAACAGAAAAGATACAATGGAAAATGAAAACATTACACAAATATTTTTCCTCTAGAAACCCAAACCAGGAAAACCAACATATTCTATATTCATTCATTCATACATTGTTTACAATACAATCTAATGAAAGGATCCAACAACATCCAAAACCCTAATCCAATGACCTGGATTAGTCAACAACCCTAATTCCTTAATCGAAAATAGAAAACCATCGACGTAAAACCATGTGNACAATGCTCACAGAAGTCCAAATCAATTTGTTTAAGATCTGGCAACAAATTTCTTTTGTGAAGTATCTGCATACCCTTCTCACTCATGTGTCCAAGCCTATGATGCCACAGTGTTGTATTGACTCATGTAGAAGTTAAAGAGATAAAAGAGTCAGTACTACCAGTACATAAATACAATGTACCTACCTTATCTCCTTCTGTTATCACCAATGATCCTTTGATGACATTCCATGTCTTATCTGTAAATATGGATATACAACCTTCACTTGCCAAATGCCCTATTGAAATTAGATTTCTCCTTAGATCTGGAACATGTCTTACCTCTTTCAACAACCATTGGTTTCCATTGCTTTGCTTTATTTTTACCTTTCCCATTCCAAAAATTTTGCATGGTGCATCATCACCCAAATGAACCTATCCAAAATCACCTTGAACATAATCTAGAAAATTTTTCCTATGGGGTGTGGCATGAAATGAAGCCCCTGAATCTACCACCCAAGACTTAGAAATATTATCTACAAAAATAATCAAACCATCTTGTATCACATAACCTGTTACATTTGCTTCCTAATTTCTCTCTTGTTTTCCATCTCTTTGTTTCTTAGGAGCTCTGCAGTCTTTCTTCATATGTCATTTCTTCCCACAATTCCAGCACTCTATCTTTCCAATTCTGGATTTGGATCTTCCCTTCCTATAATTCCTACGGTTCCCTGAGCCCTTTTCTCCATGTTAAACGCATTACCTGATGTATCACCTGTGCTTTTCCGTCGCATTACCTCACTAAGGATAACACCAACAACATGATCAAATTTTAAAGTATTTGAACCAGAGACAGAGTTACTTACAGCCATGACCAAGCCATTCCATCTTTCTGGCAATGAGCACAAGATTAGAAGATCCCTAACCTCATCATCAAAGTCAAGTTTTATAGAACTTAGTTGATTAGTAACCGTATTAAATTCATTTAAATGATGTGCAACAGACCCACCTTCTGACGTCTTCATATTAAATAATATTTTCATTAGAAATACCTTATTGGATGCTGAGGATTTTTCATACAGTTTATCCAACATGTCCATCAGATCCTTCATTGATTTTTCTTTCAAAATATTGAAATTCATTGACGCTGCCAGGCTCAGCCGTATCATTCCTAGAGCCTTTCTATCAAGAATATCCCATTCTTCATCCTTCATAATTATCGGCTTCTGTGTTATTCCTCCTAATGGTAGGAATAGATCCTTTTGATATAAATAATCTTCCATCTACATCTTCCATAACTGGTAGTTTTGGCCATTAAATTTCTTGACCCTAAACTTTTCATTTTCCGCCATTGCTCCCACTCGAACCAGGAACCCTCTTTTCATGTGAATTACCTTTCCCTCTGATACGAGTTGTTAGAAAAATAGGATCGCGGAGAAATAAAATAAAACAAGTGTGGAAATAAAACACAAAATATACACAATACAATAGAGACACAGATATACGTGGTTCACCCAATGTGGGCTACGTCCACTAGAGAAATTTTCAGGTCCTTCCTTTATTATTATCCAGCAAATGAAGGGATACAACCTACAGCACACCCGTTGTAACTTCCTCTTCTTTCTCTCACAGTCTCCTCTCTCAGAATACAATATTCACAACAATACATAGCCGCAATACATTTCCCTCAGAAAAGAGGGTTTCCTTATAGGGAAAGAAACCCTAACATAAATTCTACCGTTAGGTCTGCGACCTTAAAATGAACGGTCTAGCTTTACAATGAAATTACAATATACATTTACAAGGCAATTTTTCCTTCGGGGACCCGCTTGCCCCCGGACCCTACAGGGGGGGTAACCCCCCCCCCTGCACTCCTCCATGTGGATGAGTGTACATTCTTCTAGGGTGTAAATTCTTCATGGGGTATAAACACAGCTGAAAACAAAGACCTCTGAATTAGGAAGATAATCAGGCTCCACAACCAACACCCCAGTAGTTGGCATGACATTTTATATCTTATAATTGAGAAAATACATTTCACATACACGTCGCTTGGTCACGGCCACATTCATATCTACATTATGCATTAATTAAAATGGGGATTATAGTGGGGATGTTACAAAGGTAATAAAATGATAGCCTAGTTGGACCAATGCTTCATTGTATCCCTTTGTTCAAAGACATTTTGTCTCCCTTCTAGTGTTAATAAGACCAATAGTTGGGTCTGTGGTCTAACAAACAGATCATTGGAACGAGGCTTAATTGTGTCCTTATATGACCGAAGGTTGTGACCTTGTTCTAAGCCCACCTCAAATATTGGTTGTAGATATTTCTCCCTGTCATGATCAAATGCACAAAAAGTCGTCCAATGAAAGGACGATCTAACGGTTGTGTTTTAATCAACTGTTGCGATCAACGGTCAATGCATCTCAACATTGTGGCATGTTAGCAGCTTTTCCACCGCATGCATTAATCCTAAAATGACAATTCACCAAATCAACTGACGGTCCAGATCTAAACCACGACCCCTCCATAAAATTAATGATCAAGAAACTTCAACATGCGTTATGGATCTTCATTGTTGGATCTTATTTTGTCTCTGATCGATGGATTTGACTTTAATTCATCTACTCAGTCAATGAGAATTAAGGATCTTTTATCTAAATATGATCAACGATCATAGATCAAACCTCAATGTATTTTTTTTTCTCTGCCTAGAGTATGATCTGACAGTCTCGATGCCTCCACTCCAGATTCGATGGTCGAGGATTAAAGATCCTATACACTATAAATTATCTGTAAAATATTTATAAAATTAAAGGATTAAGTTCACAGAATGTTTAAATATGTTGTTGGAGAGAGTGATCGAACTACCACTTAATGAATTAGATTGAGATATAAATCACACACTTAATACCATCGATGAAATCAAACCCTACATTTCATTTATTTAATACATGAACTTGAGATAGAATTATTCGAGAGCTCTCACACAAAATCACAATATTCAATCTCACTCTCCCATAAAAAAATCCACTATCTCACACACTCTGCTACCTAGTAGCTCAAATCCATTATACAACAATATAGCTCATATGAGTTCTCGTATGGATCTAACAACCAACACCCTAGCCAAATCTCAACAAATCCTTAATTTACTCACTTTGTTCTAAAAATCAACTAAAGAATTACACTTAATACAACCAATTCAATCTAGACATCTTCTGGAAGTCTCTCGACTCATCTATTACAATAAAAATTTAAAATTAAGGGAACCAACCCCCTTTAGTAAATGTTTCTACCCTCCTACGGTAAGAATTCAAGATTTAATTTGATTCTCCTGCATCAAAATCCCTTGGAACATAATTTTTCATGGACTCTTTTCCATGAGGCCTTCAAGATTTCTACCATGCTTCTCGATTTCTACAACACTCATTCATGTTGCATCTTCATCAGGAAGATCTTTCCACTTGACCAAATATTCATAATAATCCTTCCTTCTAGTCTTCTTAGAAATCCTCTGGTCAAGAATTATTTCCATCTACAACTTCTTTGTTGTATGTAGTTGCTTCATCCATTGAACAGTGTCATTGTCATCTCCATCTCCTCCTCCAAATTATTTGTAAGGATACATATATGAAACATTGAATATTGGAGATATTCTAATATCTGGTGGTAACTCTATTTCATAAGAATTACTTGAGAACTTCCTCAAGATCTTACTGTAGATTTTAACCTTGTACAATAGTTTACTGCAAACAAATTTCAATAACAGAACAGAAAAGATACAATGGAAAATGAAAACATTACACAAATATTTTTCCTCTAGAAACCCAAACCAGGAAAACCAACATATTCTATATTCATTCATTCATACATTGTTTACAATACAATCTAATGAAAGGATCCAACAACATCCAAAACCCTAATCCAATGACCTGGATTAGTCAACAACCCTAATTCCTTAATCGAAAATAGAAAACCATCGACGTAAAACCATGTGTCGAAAAACCACCCATATATGGACACGTAAATTGAGGACTGTGCAAAAATGGACATGAAAACCGAGGGAAAAAATTTTGGGGGGTGCTACCCCAAACCCCCACACAAGGGGGGGCTATCGCCCCCTGCAACTCCCCCTCTTACCCCCCTATGCAACCAGCACAACTTAGAAACTATTTCTATTCATTCAAAGAATATAACACATATTTAACTGATCCAGGTGGATATCAGTGGCCACCCACCTATTCCAACTGGCTCATTTTGGCAGTTTCAGTTTGGTAGTTATGTTTCTAGTTTTTCGCATTCCAAACTCTCGGGGCCATTTTGAGGCCCTAAACAACTTTTCTAGAGATCTCCATAGTCAATCTACTAATGTAGTCAGATTCTAGTGGAAAAATTTGTAGTCCTCGGATAGACCTTTCCAACGAGCTATCGTGCACCCCAAACAAAGATCATATTCCAAACTTACGCCCCCAGAAAGTTGATACAACAAACTACCCAAAACGGGGTCCACAAAACTGTGGCTTTTCATCTTTCGGGGTTAGGGTTTTGGATTTTCTTTAATTTAAAAAGGCCTTTAGAGCCTCATTGTAAACCATATTCTTGTGAATGCGAGTATCGAACACATCTCTTCTCAGAGATAAGCTGCCACCATTCTAGCGAGTCCTTCACTCTGTATTTTTACAGTCTTTGTACATTTTCGCTCAAAATTGTGTATTACTGTATCTTTTTGTTTATGGTTGCATGTCTGATACATTTATATTATATTATTGGATATCTGATATATCTTTATACATTTCTTTATTATATCTCATCTCTCATTTCATGCCGAAAATAATCTGGATTAGTGGTATCAGAGCAGGCTTGTCTTGATCATTTTTCAGTGCATGTCCCCGATGAGGTCCGAGTATAGCAAGTTGGGTCTCAAGCTTGTCTCTCTTAAGACAATCTCTCTCGCACGCCCAAGAAACCCTCCATGTCGAAAGAAAATAAAAAATATAGAGCAAATGATTATATTAATATGTTGCTTGAGCAAGCTCTCACGTGACAGAGGGACGAAATGATGGAGAATTTTTCCCACACCCTTCAATGCCTGCTGATAAAAACATACACATCTTCATCAAGCGGCCACTTTAGAGGCATCTCTCCTTTCAAGGTACAAGTTAATTTTGATATTCCCATATTTGAAGGATAGATAGATGCGGATGACCTGGAAAAATGGTTAAATCTGCTAGAAGGTTATTTCTATGTTCATAATTTCTCCGATAGGGAAAATATCACCTTCACACTCCTTAAGGATCTCCCCCATGTCAAACATTGGTGGGAAACTTACTGGGAGTAAAGTTCCATAGAGGAGTCTGGAATATATGGGGTCGAGCTCACTTGGTATTTTTTTGTGGATGTAGTAAAGGAACAATATTACCTTGTTGGAAACTATGAGGACCAGTACATGAGATGGACCACATTGCGGCAAGAGAGGGGCCAAGCAGTTCCATAGTTCACCAATATCTTCCATACCTTGCACGCCAAGCTGGGTATGAAAGACTCTGAATGACATTTGGTTCTGAAATACCATGGGGCTCTACATAGATACATCCAAACTGAAATGGATTTTCTAGACATCTCATCACTCGGTGTTGCTTATCAATATGTTGTTAAAATCGAGAAAACATTTAAGAACCAGAAAAAATGGAAGTTTAGGTATGCAAATCCGCAACAACCAAAGTATGATAAAGACGGACCTAACAAACGGTCTCCCAAAAACCAGTCCAAGCCATAGGAAAAGAAGGGTCACGGAAAGACGAAGAAGGACACCGGAAAATGGTGTGATTTCCACAAAATCCCCTGGCACAACACCGATGAATGTCACTCAAAACAGTCATTGGAAGTTGAGATCAAAGACAAGAAGTCAAACCCTAATTCATAATATGATTCAAAAAATACTGATAGAAGACAGATCATCAACGCAGACCCCACTTCTATTGTGGCGACCGCAGCAATTCAACCAGAAGAACCCATAAATCCTGAAGAGGGGGAGTGCCTTTTTCATTCACAGATGTGGGTGAAAAGGACCCCACTACATTTTATTTTTGATAGTGAAAGCCATAAGAGCCTCATCTCAGCAGAGGTCGTCAAACAGTTGGGATTGTTGACAACACCACACCCGCATCCATACAACATCGGGTGGATTCACCAGGGACAAGATATTTGTGTCAGCCAGTAATGTCGATTTTCATATGGCATCCATCCCTTCAAGGATGAGGTATTATGTGATGTTTCCTCGCTGGATGTCTGTAATGTTCTCTTGGGCCAACCATATATGTGGAAGCTCCATGCTATCTATGAATCTTGACACCGTAGTGTCATTGTTACTCTCAGGGGTCATCTCTACAGGATACCAGAGGTAGTTCCAACTAATGTCCCACCTAAATATTGTCACAAGGTAGTATCTCGTACTACAAAATTCATCTTCTTCATAATATGTTCAAAAGGTGAACAAAAGGATACTGCAACCACTACAGCCTCGGCCCAAGCACCTTTTATCCAACAGAAGCAGGTCGACAAGAATGCAGCAAAGAGAAAATATTCCTTCTTCACCCAGACATCTCATGTAGCCCAACTGGTTGAACAGATTCAAATGTTCATGACATCCTTCCACAGTGCAACGGCTCCAACAATGCAAGCAAGGCACCAAGATTCAATCACTTTCCCCTCTCCCCGGGGAACTCAACACAATGGATACCATTGCTTCCTAAGGAGGGAGGATCCAGGTGGATATCGATGGCCACCCACCTATTCCAACTGGATCATTTTGGTATTTTCAGTTTGGAAGTTTTGTTTCTAGTTTTTTGAGTTCCAAACTTCTGGGGCCATTTTGAGGCCCAAAACATCATTTTTAGAGCTTGCCACAGTGAGACTACAGACAAAGTCAAATTATGACGAAAAAATGTGTAGTCTTTGGATAGACCATTCCAACGAGTTATCGTGCACCCCAAACGAAGATCATATGCCAAAGTTACACCCTTGGGAAGTTGATACACCAAACTACCCAAAACGGGGTCCATAAAATTGTTGGCTTTTCATCTTTCGGGGTTAGGGTTTTGGATTTTCTTTATGTTAAAAAGGTATTTAGAGCCTCATTGTAAAACATCTTCTTGCAAATGTGATTATCAAACACATCTCTTCTCAGAGATAAGATACCACCATTCTAGCAAGTCTTTCACTCTGTATTTTTACAGCCTTTGTACATTTTCGCTCATTAATAGAAAATTGTGAATTATTGTATCTATGTGTTTATGGTTGCATCTCTGATACATTTCTGTTATGTTATTGGATATCTGATATATCTCTGTACATTTCTTTAATATATCTCCGCTCTCATTTCATGTCAAAAATAATATGGATCAGTATTCATCCAGGTGGATATCAGTGGCCACCCACCTATTCCAACTGGCTCATTTTGGTAGTTTCAGTTTGGCAGTTTTGTTTCTAGTTTTTTGAGTTCCAAACTTCTGGGGCCATTTTGAGGCTCTAAACAACATTTTTAGAGCTTTCCACAGCTAGACTATACACAAAGCTAGAGTCTGATAGGAAAATGTGTATTTCTCGAATAGACCTTTCCAACAAGCTATCGTGCACCCAAAATGAAGATCATGTGCCAAAGTTACTCCCTTGGGAAGTTGATACACCAAACTACCCAAAACGGGGTCCACAAAACTGTTAGATTTTCATCTTCCGGGTTTAGGGTTTTGGATTTTCTTTATGTTAAAAAGGCATTTAGAGACTCATTGTAAACCATATTCTTGTGATGCGAGTAGTGGACACATATCTTCTTAGAGATAAGTTGTCACCATTCTAACGAGTCTTTCACTTTGTATTTTTACAGTCTTTGTACATTTTCACACATTAATAGAAAATTGTGTATTATTGTATCTATGTGTTTATGGTTGCATCTTTGATACATTTTTTTATACTATTGGATATCTGAGATATCTCTGTACATTTTTTTATTATATCTCCGCTCTCATTTCATGCCAAAAATAATCTGAATCAGTGGTATCAGAGAAGGCTTCTCTTGATCATTTTTCAGTGCATGTCCCCGATGAGGTCCGAGTATAGAAAATTGGGTCTCGAGCTTGTATCTCTTGAAGAAAATTGCTCTCTCATGCCCAAGAAACCCTCCATGGCAGAAGAAAATAAAAATGACAGAGAAGACAATTATATTAATATGTTGCTTGAGCAAGCTCTCACGCGACAAAGGGACAAAATGATGGAGAATTTTTCCCACATCATTCAACACCTGCCAATAACAACATGAACATATTCATCAAGCGACCACTTTGGAGTCACCTCTCCTTTAAAGGTACAATTTAATTTTGATATTCTAATATTTGAAGGACAGATAGATGCGGATGCCCTAGAAAAATGGTTAAATATGCTAGAAGGTTATTTCTTTGTTCATAATTTCTCTGACAGAGAAAANTTTTATAGAACTTAGTTGATTAGTAACCGTATTAAATTCATTTAAATGATGTGCAACAGACCCACCTTCTGACGTCTTCATATTAAATAATATTTTCATTAGAAATACCTTATTGGATGCTGAGGATTTTTCATACAGTTTATCCAACATGTCCATCAGATCCTTCATTGATTTTTCTTTCAAAATATTGAAATTCATTGACGCTGCCAGGCTCAGCCGTATCATTCCTAGAGCCTTTCTATCAAGAATATCCCATTCTTCATCCTTCATAATTATCGGCTTCTGTGTTATTCCTCCTAATGGTAGGAATAGATCCTTTTGATATAAATAATCTTCCATCTACATCTTCCATAACTGGTAGTTTTGGCCATTAAATTTCTTGACCCTAAACTTTTCATTTTCCGCCATTGCTCCCACTCGAACCAGGAACCCTCTTTTCATGTGAATTACCTTTCCCTCTGATACGAGTTGTTAGAAAAATAGGATCGCGGAGAAATAAAATAAAACAAGTGTGGAAATAAAACACAAAATATACACAATACAATAGAGACACAGATATACGTGGTTCACCCAATGTGGGCTACGTCCACTAGAGAAATTTTCAGGTCCTTCCTTTATTATTATCCAGCAAATGAAGGGATACAACCTACAGCACACCCGTTGTAACTTCCTCTTCTTTCTCTCACAGTCTCCTCTCTCAGAATACAATATTCACAACAATACATAGCCGCAATACATTTCCCTCAGAAAAGAGGGTTTCCTTATAGGGAAAGAAACCCTAACATAAATTCTACCGTTAGGTCTGCGACCTTAAAATGAACGGTCTAGCTTTACAATGAAATTACAATATACATTTACAAGGCAATTTTTCCTTCGGGGACCCGCTTGCCCCCGGACCCTACAGGGGGGGTAACCCCCCCCCCTGCACTCCTCCATGTGGATGAGTGTACATTCTTCTAGGGTGTAAATTCTTCATGGGGTATAAACACAGCTGAAAACAAAGACCTCTGAATTAGGAAGATAATCAGGCTCCACAACCAACACCCCAGTAGTTGGCATGACATTTTATATCTTATAATTGAGAAAATACATTTCACATACACGTCGCTTGGTCACGGCCACATTCATATCTACATTATGCATTAATTAAAATGGGGATTATAGTGGGGATGTTACAAAGGTAATAAAATGATAGCCTAGTTGGACCAATGCTTCATTGTATCCCTTTGTTCAAAGACATTTTGTCTCCCTTCTAGTGTTAATAAGACCAATAGTTGGGTCTGTGGTCTAACAAACAGATCATTGGAACGAGGCTTAATTGTGTCCTTATATGACCGAAGGTTGTGACCTTGTTCTAAGCCCACCTCAAATATTGGTTGTAGATATTTCTCCCTGTCATGATCAAATGCACAAAAAGTCGTCCAATGAAAGGACGATCTAACGGTTGTGTTTTAATCAACTGTTGCGATCAACGGTCAATGCATCTCAACATTGTGGCATGTTAGCAGCTTTTCCACCGCATGCATTAATCCTAAAATGACAATTCACCAAATCAACTGACGGTCCAGATCTAAACCACGACCCCTCCATAAAATTAATGATCAAGAAACTTCAACATGCGTTATGGATCTTCATTGTTGGATCTTATTTTGTCTCTGATCGATGGATTTGACTTTAATTCATCTACTCAGTCAATGAGAATTAAGGATCTTTTATCTAAATATGATCAACGATCATAGATCAAACCTCAATGTATTTTTTTTTCTCTGCCTAGAGTATGATCTGACAGTCTCGATGCCTCCACTCCAGATTCGATGGTCGAGGATTAAAGATCCTATACACTATAAATTATCTGTAAAATATTTATAAAATTAAAGGATTAAGTTCACAGAATGTTTAAATATGTTGTTGGAGAGAGTGATCGAACTACCACTTAATGAATTAGATTGAGATATAAATCACACACTTAATACCATCGATGAAATCAAACCCTACATTTCATTTATTTAATACATGAACTTGAGATAGAATTATTCGAGAGCTCTCACACAAAATCACAATATTCAATCTCACTCTCCCATAAAAAAATCCACTATCTCACACACTCTGCTACCTAGTAGCTCAAATCCATTATACAACAATATAGCTCATATGAGTTCTCGTATGGATCTAACAACCAACACCCTAGCCAAATCTCAACAAATCCTTAATTTACTCACTTTGTTCTAAAAATCAACTAAAGAATTACACTTAATACAACCAATTCAATCTAGACATCTTCTGGAAGTCTCTCGACTCATCTATTACAATAAAAATTTAAAATTAAGGGAACCAACCCCCTTTAGTAAATGTTTCTACCCTCCTACGGTAAGAATTCAAGATTTAATTTGATTCTCCTGCATCAAAATCCCTTGGAACATAATTTTTCATGGACTCTTTTCCATGAGGCCTTCAAGATTTCTACCATGCTTCTCGATTTCTACAACACTCATTCATGTTGCATCTTCATCAGGAAGATCTTTCCACTTGACCAAATATTCATAATAATCCTTCCTTCTAGTCTTCTTAGAAATCCTCTGGTCAAGAATTATTTCCATCTACAACTTCTTTGTTGTATGTAGTTGCTTCATCCATTGAACAGTGTCATTGTCATCTCCATCTCCTCCTCCAAATTATTTGTAAGGATACATATATGAAACATTGAATATTGGAGATATTCTAATATCTGGTGGTAACTCTATTTCATAAGAATTACTTGAGAACTTCCTCAAGATCTTACTGTAGATTTTAACCTTGTACAATAGTTTACTGCAAACAAATTTCAATAACAGAACAGAAAAGATACAATGGAAAATGAAAACATTACACAAATATTTTTCCTCTAGAAACCCAAACCAGGAAAACCAACATATTCTATATTCATTCATTCATACATTGTTTACAATACAATCTAATGAAAGGATCCAACAACATCCAAAACCCTAATCCAATGACCTGGATTAGTCAACAACCCTAATTCCTTAATCGAAAATAGAAAACCATCGACGTAAAACCATGTGCCGAAAATCCACCCATATATGGACATGTAAATTGAGGACTACCCAAAAATGGACATGAAAACCGAGGGAAAATTTTTTTGGGGGTGCTACCCCAAACCCTCACACAAGGGGGGGCTATCGCCCCCTGCAACTCCCCCTCTTACCCCCCTATGCAACCAGCACAACTTAGAAACTATTGTTATTCATTCAAAGAATATAACACATATTTAACTGATCCAGGTGGATATCAATGGCCACCCACCTATTCCAACTGGCTCATTTTGGCAGTTTCAGTTTGGTAGTTATGTTTCTAGTTTTTCGCGTTCCAAACTCTCAGGGCCATTTTGAGGCCCTAAAGAACTTTTCTAGAGATCTCCATAGTCAATCTACTAATGTAGTCAGATTCTGGTGGAAAAATTTGTAGTCCTTGGATAGACCTTTCCAACGAGCTATCGTGCACCCCAAACAAAGATCATATGCCAAACTTACGCCCCCAGAAAGTTGATACAACAAACTACCCAAAACAGGGTCCACAATGTTGGGTATGTGTTATATTCTTTGCATGAGTAGTAGTGTCTGAGCGCCTGTGCTGGGCACACAGGGGGGTAAGAGGGGGGGTGCAGGGGGGCGGAGCCCCCCCTGTGGGGGTTCGGGGGCAGCGCCCCCGAAATTTTTTTTTTGGGCCGACATATTTTCGCTGGTTTCGGGCCGACATATTTCCGGGACCACATGATATTAGGTGGTTTTTGGCACATGGTTTTTTGCCGATGGTTTTCTATTTCCGGTTAAGGAATTAGGGTTTTGGACTAATCCAGGTCATTGGGTTAGGGTTTTGGATGCCGCTGGCTCCTATATGTACATTGTATTGTAAACAATGTAACACAATTGTATGAATATAATATATGTTGGTTTTCCCGGTTTGGGTTTCCAGGTGAAAAATCTCTGTGTAATGTTTCTATTTGCCATTGTATCTTTTCTGTTCTTTTCTGAATATCAGTTTGCAGTAGATACTATACAAGGTTAGAATTTACACACAAAACTGTGGCTTTTCATCTTCCGGGGTTAGGGTTTTGGATTTTCTTTAAGTTAAAAAGGCCTTTAGAGCCTCATTGTAAACCATCTTCTTGTGAATGTGAGTATCGAACACATCTCTTCTCATAGATAATATGCCACCATTCTAGCGAGTCCTTCACTCTGTATTTTTACAGTCTTTGTACATTTTCACTCAAAATTGTGTATTACTGTATATTTTTGTTTATGGTTGCATCTCTTATACATTTCTATTATATTATTGGATATCCGAGATATCTTTATACATTTCTTTATTATATCTCCTCTCTCATTTCATGCCGAAAATAATCTGGATTAGTGGTATCAGAGCAGGCTTGTCTTGATCGTTTTTCAGTGCATGTCCCCGACGAGGTCCGAGTATAGCAAGTTGGGTCTCAAGCTTGTCTCTCTTAAGACAATCTCTCTCGCATGCCCAAGAAACCCTCCATGTCGAAAGAAAATAAAAAAGATAGAGCAGACGATTATATTAATATGTTTCTTGAGCAAGCTCTCACGTGACAGAGGGACGAAATGATGGAGAATTTTTCCCACACCCTTCAATGCCTGCTGATAAAAACATGCACATATTCATCAAGAGGCCACTTTAGAGGCATCTCGCCTTTCAAGGTACAAGTTAATTTTGATATTCCCATATTTGAAGGACAGATAGATGCGGATGACCTGGAAAAATGGTTAAATCTGCTAGAAGGTTATTTCTATGTTCATAATTTCTCCGACAGGGAAAATATCACCTTCACACTCCTTAAGGATATCCCCCATGTCAAACATTGGTGGGAAACTTACTAGGAGTAAAGTTCCATAGAGGAGTCTGGAATATATGGGGTCGAGCTCACTTGGTATTTTTTTGTGGATGTAGTAAAGGAACAATATTACCTTGTTGGAAACTATGAGGACCAGTACATGAGATGGACCACATTGCGGCAAGAGAGGGGCCAAGCAGTTCCATAGTTCACCAATATCTTCCATACCTTGCACGCCAAGCTGGGTATGAAAGACTCTGAATGACATTTGGTTCTGAAATACCATGGGGCTCTACATAGATACATCCAAACTGAAATGGATTTTCTAGACATCTCATCACTCGGTGTTGCTTATCAATATGTTGTTAAAATCGAGAAAACATTTAAGAACCAGAAAAAATGGAAGTTTAGGTATGCAAATCCGCAACAACCAAAGTATGATAAAGACGGACCTAACAAACGGTCTCCCAAAAACCAGTCCAAGCCATAGGAAAAGAAGGGTCACGGAAAGACGAAGAAGGACACCGGAAAATGGTGTGATTTCCACAAAATCCCCTGGCACAACACCGATGAATGTCACTCAAAACAGTCATTGGAAGTTGAGATCAAAGACAAGAAGTCAAACCCTAATTCATAATATGATTCAAAAAATACTGATAGAAGACAGATCATCAACGCAGACCCCACTTCTATTGTGGCGACCGCAGCAATTCAACCAGAAGAACCCATAAATCCTGAAGAGGGGGAGTGCCTTTTTCATTCACAGATGTGGGTGAAAAGGACCCCACTACATTTTATTTTTGATAGTGAAAGCCATAAGAGCCTCATCTCAGCAGAGGTCGTCAAACAGTTGGGATTGTTGACAACACCACACCCGCATCCATACAACATCGGGTGGATTCACCAGGGACAAGATATTTGTGTCAGCCAGTAATGTCGATTTTCATATGGCATCCATCCCTTCAAGGATGAGGTATTATGTGATGTTTCCTCGCTGGATGTCTGTAATGTTCTCTTGGGCCAACCATATATGTGGAAGCTCCATGCTATCTATGAATCTTGACACCGTAGTGTCATTGTTACTCTCAGGGGTCATCTCTACAGGATACCAGAGGTAGTTCCAACTAATGTCCCACCTAAATATTGTCACAAGGTAGTATCTCGTACTACAAAATTCATCTTCTTCATAATATGTTCAAAAGGTGAACAAAAGGATACTGCAACCACTACAGCCTCGGCCCAAGCACCTTTTATCCAACAGAAGCAGGTCGACAAGAATGCAGCAAAGAGAAAATATTCCTTCTTCACCCAGACATCTCATGTAGCCCAACTGGTTGAACAGATTCAAATGTTCATGACATCCTTCCACAGTGCAACGGCTCCAACAATGCAAGCAAGGCACCAAGATTCAATCACTTTCCCCTCTCCCCGGGGAACTCAACACAATGGATACCATTGCTTCCTAAGGAGGGAGGATCCAGGTGGATATCGATGGCCACCCACCTATTCCAACTGGATCATTTTGGTATTTTCAGTTTGGAAGTTTTGTTTCTAGTTTTTTGAGTTCCAAACTTCTGGGGCCATTTTGAGGCCCAAAACATCATTTTTAGAGCTTGCCACAGTGAGACTACAGACAAAGTCAAATTATGACGAAAAAATGTGTAGTCTTTGGATAGACCATTCCAACGAGTTATCGTGCACCCCAAACGAAGATCATATGCCAAAGTTACACCCTTGGGAAGTTGATACACCAAACTACCCAAAACGGGGTCCATAAAATTGTTGGCTTTTCATCTTTCGGGGTTAGGGTTTTGGATTTTCTTTATGTTAAAAAGGTATTTAGAGCCTCATTGTAAAACATCTTCTTGCAAATGTGATTATCAAACACATCTCTTCTCAGAGATAAGATACCACCATTCTAGCAAGTCTTTCACTCTGTATTTTTACAGCCTTTGTACATTTTCGCTCATTAATAGAAAATTGTGAATTATTGTATCTATGTGTTTATGGTTGCATCTCTGATACATTTCTGTTATGTTATTGGATATCTGATATATCTCTGTACATTTCTTTAATATATCTCCGCTCTCATTTCATGTCAAAAATAATATGGATCAGTATTCATCCAGGTGGATATCAGTGGCCACCCACCTATTCCAACTGGCTCATTTTGGTAGTTTCAGTTTGGCAGTTTTGTTTCTAGTTTTTTGAGTTCCAAACTTCTGGGGCCATTTTGAGGCTCTAAACAACATTTTTAGAGCTTTCCACAGCTAGACTATACACAAAGCTAGAGTCTGATAGGAAAATGTGTATTTCTCGAATAGACCTTTCCAACAAGCTATCGTGCACCCAAAATGAAGATCATGTGCCAAAGTTACTCCCTTGGGAAGTTGATACACCAAACTACCCAAAACGGGGTCCACAAAACTGTTAGATTTTCATCTTCCGGGTTTAGGGTTTTGGATTTTCTTTATGTTAAAAAGGCATTTAGAGACTCATTGTAAACCATATTCTTGTGATGCGAGTAGTGGACACATATCTTCTTAGAGATAAGTTGTCACCATTCTAACGAGTCTTTCACTTTGTATTTTTACAGTCTTTGTACATTTTCACACATTAATAGAAAATTGTGTATTATTGTATCTATGTGTTTATGGTTGCATCTTTGATACATTTTTTTATACTATTGGATATCTGAGATATCTCTGTACATTTTTTTATTATATCTCCGCTCTCATTTCATGCCAAAAATAATCTGAATCAGTGGTATCAGAGAAGGCTTCTCTTGATCATTTTTCAGTGCATGTCCCCGATGAGGTCCGAGTATAGAAAATTGGGTCTCGAGCTTGTATCTCTTGAAGAAAATTGCTCTCTCATGCCCAAGAAACCCTCCATGGCAGAAGAAAATAAAAATGACAGAGAAGACAATTATATTAATATGTTGCTTGAGCAAGCTCTCACGCGACAAAGGGACAAAATGATGGAGAATTTTTCCCACATCATTCAACACCTGCCAATAACAACATGAACATATTCATCAAGCGACCACTTTGGAGTCACCTCTCCTTTAAAGGTACAATTTAATTTTGATATTCTAATATTTGAAGGACAGATAGATGCGGATGCCCTAGAAAAATGGTTAAATATGCTAGAAGGTTATTTCTTTGTTCATAATTTCTCTGACAGAGAAAAGATCACCTTCGCACTCCTTAAAGCTCTCCCCCATGTCAAATATTGGTGGGAAACTTACTAGGAGAAAAGTTCCACATAAGAGTCTAGAATATATGGGGTCAGGCCCACTTGGGATTTTTTTGTGGATGCGGTAAAGGAACAATATTACCCTGTTGGAAACTATGAGGACTAGTACATGAGTTGGACCACACTGCAGCAAGAGAGGGGCCAAGCAGTTTAGGAGTTCATCAATAAATTCTATATTGCGCACCAAGTTGGGTATGAAAGACTTTGAACGAAATTTGGTTCTGAAATACTTTGGGGCTCTACACAGACACATCCAAACTGAAATGGATTTTCTGGTCATCTCATCACTTGGTGTTTTTTATCGATATGTTGTTAAAATTGAGCAGAAATTTAAGCACCAGAACAAATGGGAGTTCGGGTCTGCAAATCTGCAACAACCAAAGTATGATAAAGACGACCCTAAAAAACAGTCTCCTAAAAACTAGTCCAAGCCACATGAAAATAAGGGTCAAGAAAAGAAAAAGAAGGACATTGGAAAATGGTGTGATTTTCACAAAATCACCTGGCACAACAACTATGAATATCGCAAAAAATAATTATTGGCAGCCAAGATCAAAGATAAGGAGTCGAACCCTGATTCAAAATCTGATTCAAAAAATAATGATAGAAGATAGATCATCGATTCAGAACCCATTTCTATTGTCACGACCACAACAATTCAACCAGAAGAACCCACATATCCTGAAGAGGGGGAGCACCTTTTTCATTCACATATGTGGGTGAAGGGGAACCTGCTGCATTTTATTGTTGATAGCAAAGAACCTCATCTCAGAAAAGGTCACCAAATAGTTGATATTGTCGACAACACCACACCCGCAGCCATACAACATCGGGTGTCTTAGCCAAGGACGAGATCTTCATGTCAGTCAACAATGTCGATTTCCATACGACATCTAGCCCTTCAAGGATGAGGTATTATGTGATATTTCCCTGCTCGATGTATGTGATGTTCTCTTCAGCCAACCATATATGTGGAAGCACCATGATATCTATGAGTCTCAACCCCATAGTGTCATTGTTACTCTGGGGGGTCATCTCTACAGGATAACAGAGGTATTTCCAACCATTGTCCCACCTAAACAATGTCGCAAGGTAGTATCTCATACTGCAAAATTCAACTTCTTCATAATCTGTTCAAAAGGTGAACAGAAGGATACTGCAACCACTATAGCCTCAGCCCAAGCACCTTCTATCCAACAGAAGCAGGTCAAAAGAATGAAGCAAAGCACAGATATTCCTTTTGCACCCAGACATTTCATTTATTCTGATTGGTTGAACAGATTCAACCCCACCAACAATAGGTTCATGACAACCTTCCACAATGCAATGTCTCCAGCAAAGAAAGAAGTGCACCAAGATTTAATCTCTTTCCCCTCTCCCTCGGGAACTCAAAGCAATGAATACCATTTCTTCCTAAGGAGGGAGATTTGATCCAGGTGGATATCAGTGGCCACCCACCTATTCCAACTAGCTCATTTTGGCAGTTGTGTTTCTAGTTTTTCAAGTTCCAAACTTTCGGGGCCATTTTGAGGCACTAAACAACGTTTTTAGAGCTTGCCACATTCAAAATGTAGTCGGAGTCATAGTCTTGCGGAAAAATGTGTATTCCTCATATAGACCTTTCCAACGAGATATCGTGCCCCCCAAACAAAGGGGTTATAGGGTTACATAGTCAACAATCCATAGTAGCAATGCCCATAGATCCTCGACACCAGGAGAAATTCTCAGTGCTCACATATTTTGTTAATGAATCTACAACATTCTTCAAAGTGTCCACCTTCATCAGCAACACCTTATTTTCTTCAACCACGTCTCTCACAAAGTGATATTGAACATCTATATGCTTTGTCTTTGAATGACAAGTCAGGTTATTCGCCAGAAAAATTTCACTCCGGCTGTCACAATCTATCCTTACAACTTGTTGTACCAACCCAATACCTGAAAACAATCTTTGTAACCATATTGCTTCCTTGGTTACATGAGTTGTTTCCATGTATTCAACTTCTGTAGTTGAAAGTGCCACTATATATTGTCTTTTGCTCGTCCAATTGATTGCTCCTCCAAACAGGTTAAACACATACCCGCTTGTAGATCTCCTACGATCTAGATTTCCATCCCAATCTACATCCACAAATCCATGCATTTCCAACACTTTGGCCAATCCTAGTCTTCCTTGGTAGCACAATCCATAGCTAGCAGCGCCACACAAATACCTAAAAACCTTCTTTACTGTTGTTCAATGCTCCTTCTCTGGTTTTGACATATACCTTCTCAAAACTCCCACTTCATGTGCAATTTCCAGTCTAGTACAGATGATTGCATACATCAAACTTCCAACCACACTTGCATATGGAACATGAGACATTTCCTCCTCCTCTACCTATGTCTTGGGACACTGATCCGTAGATAAATTTACACCTTTAGGAATAGGGACCCTGACCGGTTTACATTCCTACAGATTAAACCTATGCAATATTGTCTCAACATATTTTCTCTAATTTAACCAGAGTTTCTCTTGTTTCTAATCTCTTT
>JZKD02S1872242.1:23102-46948 GCA_000966675.3 Picea glauca
ACTCCCCCACATGGAAGAGTGTACATACTTCTGGGGTGTAAATACTTCATGGGGTATAAACACGGCTGAAAGTAAAAGACCTATAAATCAGGAAGATAATCAAGCTCCACAACCAACACTAACCATAGAGATATTTTCCTCGTAACAGAATTGGCAACCATACTGGGGATTGAATCTTCTTTCTTAGGGTTTGGAGTAATTTTGTCCTTAGATTTCTCTCGTTCCTATTGTGTTTCTTGTCATATCATTGCTTGACAACCTCTGTTCACACTGGGTCTGAGTTTTCATCCTTTCTCCCTTGCCTGGACTTGTTTTGAAACATATACGCGCTTTTTTCCTTGACATTCATGTACATACACAGGTTGTCCCTCTACAAGCTACGTATATACTCTTTGTTTTCCTAAACAGTTGCGTACATCAGTTTTTCTTTCTTATTTGCTTGGTCTGGTGGTTGCTGGGTGGGATTTGATGTTTGCTGAGCCTTCTTGGGTTTCTGTAGTGCCTATTAAGTGCTTGTGGGATGACAGGAAACCTATCTTTGGTTGAATTTCTGGGTGGAGTCTTTCTCATCATATTTTCATTTTTATTGTCCTTGTACATTGGGCTGGGTGTTTTGCTTCTTGGTATCCTGCTTGAGTTATCTCTTTCTATACATAGTAGGGTTATATATCAAGTTACTTTTCAGTCCATGCATTTTCATTTTTATTATATTGAAAATACAAAAAAATAGGCATTTTGCATTACTTGGCATTTTTTGTCTTTTGAGTCCTTGTCATTAGCTTAGCGCATGTAGTGAAAGATTGCATTTTTACTTCAGAATTGCATAGTTGAAATTGAAAATTTCATTGGTTTTCAGAAGCATAAAATTCATTGAAAGTTAAAGTTAGGGCTTTGCATCATTTTCATATTTACTTTTCTTGAATAGTCATAACACCATGAGTTTCACTACCATACCTTTTTGAGTAATCACGGTCACTAAAATTAATGCTATAATTTAAAATTGATTAGTTTTGATTTTATTTTTTAGGGTGCACAAACTAGCTTAGGATTTAGTGCCTTGGAATAGGATTTTGTGAGTAAACTTCTCCAAGGCAATTAAATCAACATATGTGTCTGAGAAAGGGAGTGGAGAAATCCATTGTATAATTTTTAATATTAGGAGGCTCCGCTCACACTAGAGTTAATCACGAGGTCACTCGAGGTTGGTTGAAGGGATATCCCCCTGTTACCTTCTTAGCGTCAGAGATATTTCTAGGGATCTATTCGTATCTTGGGATCTTGCTAGTGCCTTTACCTCCGTGAGAGGCAGTTCTTTCAAGGTTTTGGGCTTTGCTACCCTGCCCATACGGTGGACCTGAGTTACAACTGGTCGCATGTGCATCGGTTATACAATGGTTTATTAGTTGCTTGAATTAGGTGCCACATAGGTTACTTGAAGGGGTTATTCTGCAGGTACCCTAGGTCAAATAAGGGTCGAACAACACATAACCTTTATGAAGGATTACCTCTTCGGGGGGATCTGATCGACTGGTTTTTAAGCCCACAAGGGCCCTTATAACTGATTCTGTTACCTCCAATATTTAATAGGGAGTCTCAAGCCCCTCTTGGGCGAGACATACCTTCTTTAGGGAGGGAGGCCACTCTCAGCCACTTGACCCCATTTGTATGCATATTGGTCATTTGAATTTCGGTGTGTTCTTTGATTACTAGTCGGCCTTAGGATATATATATTTTTTTATCTTTAGAGTCTTAAGTCATTGTGGAGTTGGACCAGCCTCCCCGCCGGTCCCGTCCCTTGTTATAGTTACGACCGGATTTCAAGTCTTTGCCTTCTAAAAGGCATAGAGTTATTAGGCGTGGTACACACACCTCCACTGTTCAAACTTGTGATTCTACAAGGATGAGTAATGAACCTAGTCTTCAGAACACTGGGAGCCCTTCAACTCCCACACCTACTATAGTTAATGACACCCCTTCGACTCCTGCAACCACAATGGTTGTAGTGTCGGAGGCACCTATCATTACTATGGCTCAGCCTATAGTGAATGATCAAGTTACCACCTAAAACCCTTTTGGGTATCTTGGTCACTCATTGGGCTATAATGTTGAGTCCATCCCTATGGCTTCTAATCCTTTTTCCTATGGTATGGCCAACTTTACTTCGTAGTTTTCGAACACCATCCCAACTGCTGGCCCTAATGCTAGCATTGGGCTTGGGGGCACTACACCTCATATTCCATTTTCGTTTGGTGGGTCTCAAATCCCTTAAACGACTCCTAATATGGGAGGCATTCCTACTTTTAACCTCGGGTCTAATTCTCTTGTTTCTGGGGGGAACAACCAACCTAGAGGACAAGCTTTTGCTCAAGTTCCATCCTATACCCCTACCTCCTCGGTGTTGATTCCAACCAATACATTTGGCATGACGAATCCACCTCTATCCTCCGGATTCCCACCTAGAGGAGGTCAGTTTCACGCTTTGGGAAACCCCCAACCCGGATTCAATCCGGATGGGGGAAATTTTTATAACCCCCAACAGACATTCCTACTGGAATGATGGCCAACCAATCTTTTATGAATCAACTCGGAGGAGGGCCTTATAATCCCGGATAGGGCCATGGTGCTTACCAAAACCCTGGATGGGCTGCAGTTCCTCAAGCACAATCTTTCCCGGGAGTTTGGGGCCAAATGTTGCAACCCTATCTACCTTTTTTGGCCATGCTTAATATGCCATATTTGTCCAAGTTGATGAACGACCTTGTGAGTCATGATCTTACATGACCCCTCATCCCCACTAAACTTCCTTCAGACATCCTGAAGTTCAAAGGTAAGAATGGAGAGGATCCTGGTGATCACTTCACTACCTTTCACCTTTGGTGCTCATTGAATTCCCTTAATGATGATTCTATTCAATTAAGATTATTTCAATGCACCCTCATCGAAGTTGTTGCGAAATGGTATATTGAGCTACCTAGGGGGGCATATGGGACTTTTAGTCAGCTGGTGTTGGTCTTCCTTAACCAATTCCAATTGTCAAGTCGTTACGATGTTGGCCTATAACTTTTGTCGACTTTAAGACAGGACACCGCCACTCATATATTGGATCATATCCAAAGGTAGCATAGACATAAGAGGTTGATTAAGACTCCCATACCCCCAAAATTTCTTTTAGAATGGTTCCTTAAGTCTTTGCATGCTCCTATCTCAAAGGACATTGCTACTTCTGGGGTTACCACTAAGGAAGAAGCGATCTTTAGAGCCCAACAGTTAGACTTAATATATGCTCATTCTGGGATGTTATACCACCTTCTTCCAGATGCACTGCGGTCAACTTATGACCCTAGACAAAATCCCAGACCTCATGCTGATGGTATTGTAGGTACCACCAATGTAAAGTCTGTATACTCAGTGACAAGCCATTTGAAAGAGTTGTCTCTAAACCAATATGCAGGAGGGCCAACTTCGTTTGTGTCTTCCAACCCCACTCAATCGACGGATGTACACTCTATGCAATCATCAACAAACCCAAATGGTAACCAACAACCAGGCGAGAATAAGAAGAAAGGACGTAATAATCGTAAGAGTGGTAAAAATGGTAATAAACCTAAGGAAAATGGTAATAATGAGAAGATGAATAATAATGATGGAGAGGGAAAACGAGAAAGACGTAAGGTGAAGTTTCCTTGTAAGTTTTTCACAGATGACCACCTTACCCATTTATGCTCCAAGCTTGCGGAAGCTACGAGGCTATTATCTCTACCGCCCGCTGTGCTGATGAATCCATTTCCACATAACCAACACATGGCCTCGATCTACTCAAACACCGGAAATGAAACTGGTGGGAGTCAAAACCGTCGATGTGAAAGTTAATGTAGCCACTCGATCTCGATATTATAGCTCTTCATAATCTATTCCTGGTCTAGAATCTCCTCCTCCTCCTCCGGAGACAACTTTACAGATTGAAAAACCAGAGCCACTGCCTCATTTTCTGAAAGGATTACTCAAGTTCTCTACCCATAGTCCAAATGCTAGAGCCAACCATAACTACTCTATTGTTGAGGACCTGGGTCAAACCCCTTGTGCAATGTCGGCTTTGGAGGTACTATAGACGTTTCCTTCACGGAGGAATGCCTTACTATCTTCTTTTGGAGCTCTAGAACCCAGTGGCTCAAAGGTTATCAAGTTTGATGTCATATATGTGAGGCCTCACTTGCCTTACCATGTGGCATTCCAAATCCACGTGGAATACTCAAAGTATACCATAAAACGTGCGGTTGTTGATGAAGGAGCTGCTACATGTGTGATGTCCCTGATCTATTGGAAAGCTCTCAGTTCTCTGACTCTTTCTAATTCATCGAACAAGTTGACTTCTTTTGAAGGTCATTCCTTCCACCCTCACTATATTCTTCCTACCTCTCTGGTCTAGTTAGGTGGGAAGACAGTAGAGGTGGAGGTAGAGGTAATTGATGCACCTCTTGATTATAACTTGTTACTAGGATGCAATTGGACTTATGTTATGGTCATTATCATATTGTCCATCTTATGTACTCTTTGTTTTCCTCATGAAAGGAAGATTGTGATGATCGACTAGTTATCCTTTGCGTACTCTAGTCCTAATCCATTTATTGGATCGTCGATCCCTATGATCGAAAATTATCAGCTGGTGTTACACATGATTTTGGTTACTCTAGTTGTATCTTTATAGTGATTGTGTTCAGGCTCTCACAAGGAATTTTTTCCTGAGAAAAGTGACTGTTGTCTTCCTCTACAAAACATTTTTTAGAGTGAGTTCGCAGGTTGCATATGGTGCAGGGTGCGAAAACTCTGATTCTTGCAAGTTTCTATATACTTGGCCTGCGAGGAGTTCGCAGTTTTCTCTATAAGCAGGGTGTGAACCTGTTTCAAAGATAAAAAAGTAAGAAGAGGTTATGAAGGTTCTAGAAGAGGATCTTCTAGAAAATGAGTTGGCATTCGCATGGTTGGCATCCTACTGACTTCTCAGATTTAGTGGGATCATCCTCATCCCTTTGACCATCTCTCCTTCTCCTATATATTGAAACGATTCTCATGGAAAAGGTTAAGCAATATAGAATAAACAATAGATGAGAGAATAGGCTTAGAATTGTGTGAGAAGCCATGTTTGAATTGATGCTTGAGGCCTCTATTTTCCCATCAAGCCATAGTGGGTCTTCTTCGTACAAGTTTGGAGCAAATGTGTGTGTTGGAGCAAGGGACAATTGAAAGGAAGCTTACAACATCAAGGCGATCCAGTTGTATCTTATACTTTCATTTAATATAATGCAGTGACATGTTCCTTTCCCATAAAATCACTCTTATTTTATTACATGATTCCTTGATCACGTGTTTAGGTCTTCATTGAATGTATTATTTTTTCTTTCACCTTGGTCAATTCGTGTTGTTGCAGATCTGATTTTACAAGGCCGTTGAAGCAGGGACAACAAAGACATAAGGAAGCTATATCTCAAGGTATGTCATTTATTCCTTCCTTGATGGTAAATTCAATGATTGTAACTTAGGGAAAGTGTCACATCCTGTTCTGTTTTGTTCTAGATCCAGGTGGATCTAGGGAGATTAGTTAGTGTCCAGACATACCGATTTGTACTATAACAAAATTGGTGACTCCACTAGGGAAATCCCATTTTGTGGTTTTTTGTTGGCCATTTTCTCTTAGCCTATCTCTTTTTAATTCCAACCAGTCTTTGAGTCTGTGGGAGATCCACATAGACCCTATGGACCTAGAAGTTCACTTAGATTGTTGTCCCTTTTATCCAAATTTCTTTGATTACAAATAGGTTCAGACTGTACTTCCCTGGAGACCTGCGAAAACCCCTGATTTTCACACCCCACTATTCAAACCAGTGTGACATGTTCGTACCCTACCTGTGTCCATCCTGTGAACTCCACTAATTTTTGCACTGAACCCTATAGCTAGCCTGCAAACCCATTTGAAATTTTTGTTTGGAATTAAGCTTTCCTGTCTTGTTGATGCCTAGCTTTGTTTGAGCATCTGGGAAGAACTTCTTGTGTCATTATTCGACTGTTTCTTGAATTCAAATCTTTCCATTGATTGGTTTTCAAAGATTGGAAACTATTCTAAATCATTTTTTCCAGCTCCTACTTCTTGACTTTTTATCAACAAGGGTATAATCTCTGATTTTGAGATCTGAGTGCTTGTCTGATTGAAAGTCTTTTGATTAGATTTAAAGTTCTGGATTGATTGTGTTTTTTAGATTGTTTACTGACTAAAAATCCCTTTGTTTATTTTCATTTGACGAACTACTTTCTTGTCATTTTTATTTTTATCTACGTTGAAAGCTTGATTTGGGTGCATGTTGAGTGTATCAATCTTCGTTGATTACTTGTTCTTTCTTCCTTACATCCCTATTTTGGTTTGTGAAAGAAAAATTAAAGCCATTGATTATTGATGAGTAATCATTCATAATAAGATTTTGCATTCAAAGAATTTTTTTTTAGAGAAAATCGAAAAGTTTCATTTTCATGGTTGTTTTCAATTATGTTCAAGAAGGAAAAATACATTTTATAACTTCTATTATTCCAGAAAAACTCCTTCTCCCTGCTATAGATAGAGTTCATTGAATGAAAATTTGCATCATTCATCTCTATTTGCATCCTTTTGGGTCAAGGTATCAACAAGATTGGTTTCATTTCCATCCTCCTCTCGCATAAACAACAGTCCATAAAAACATTGAGTAATCATAAAATTTACTTAGTAACTTTTATTTTCTAGGATCTTTCACTCCAACATTAGATAGGCTAGCGCTTTGGAACAGGTTGTGAGCCACACTCTCCAAAGCACAAAACACACAATAGTATCTTGTGATAGAGAGTGTTGAAATCCATTTGCAACATTTTGTCCTAGGAAGCCCTTCTCACACAAGGGTCAAACTTGAGGTCGCATTGAGATTGGCAGAGTTACTCATCCTGCTTTATTGGTCTCAGTGTAGAGATTGCACGTATTACAGGGGTTGCTTGAAGGTATACTCACAATGATGAGTGGAAGCTTTTCAAGTTGATTTCGGGCTCGATACCCTGCTCTGGCGTGTGGATAGGACTCTCGACTGTCTCCCCAGGCATCATTGTTTTTGGTGGTAACTTTAGTGGCCTATCTTCTTAGGGTCTTACACAAGGTGATTGTGGAGGGGCAAGTCTTCATGGTACCTGGAATTGATGTTGTCCAAACTCACTCGGGCTCCTTGGAGGGTAAATCCACAATTACTCCGTGGAAGCTTGCACCAAGGCGTAAGTCCTTTAAGCAGGTCATCAACGTAACGTTTCCACCCTAGCCCAACCCCTTCTTATCTTGATTTCGTGACATTGGATTTCATCGCCAACTAGTGACCTCAAAATAAGAAGGTTCCATTTGCTTGGTTTGATTCCTAGATTATATTAGTTCATGTTGTTTGTTTCCATATTTGTCCATAGAGTTTCTTTTGTTTGATTTTTAGCTCAGCCAACATCGAACCTCCACGTCTCTCATGTAGAATGCAAGGACTACCCCAGAAGATCTGGAAGGTTCTCAACCCTTTCCTACCAACCCACTGGAGGGCTATCCTCAACAGAGTGAATTCCAAGACATCGCCACTCCACGAGTGGAAAGAACTGACTCCTTAGATCAATTTCGAATTACAGATTCTCTAGAATCTCTCCGAATTCCTCCCAATTCTGTGAGACGTATTCTCCGGCTAAATTCATCCAGAGATGTTGTTGTTCAAACTTATGGAATAGCGACCGGACCTCTCGTAGGCCCTGAAGGCTAGGATCCTTTTGGGGGTACTATCATCTTTCAAACCCCACCCCGTATGGTGCGGGATATTTTTAACCCACAAACAGGTGTCCATATATTTGTCAAAGTCGACTTACCTGAAACGTCTGATACAGATGAAATACCCATAGAACCGACCATCCTTACAACTGCCTATCTCTTCCTTGGATCAGACACCCAGTCAGTTGACCCAAACACGACCATCCCCCTTAAAATGGCCCATTCTACATTGGTCCCAGATGCTACGAATATTCTCACCGGGAATACGGTGGCTGGATAAGCTCCCATTGGCACACCATTTTCACCTAGAACTACCCCGCCCCTTCCCCCTGGGTATAATGCATTAAATGCTTCTATCCCTAACCCTACTAAGGGTCCATCCAGAGCTTCTGGAGTTTTTCCCCTTCCTGGACATAATACTATTGCCGGTTTTATTCTGACACTTCCTCATGTCCCCTCTGGAGGGTCTTATCCGCCTTATGCTGGCGGAGCCAGCCCTAGTGGCAATACTCAGTCTTTCACACCTAATTATTATATTCCGATTGATGGACAATTTAACTTGGGAATCCAACCCCCATATGGAGGTCAACCCCCAATTGGAGAACAACCCCCAACTATCCCACCCCATGGACAAAATATACCTGCAGCCTTTGTCCAATATTGAAACCATCTTACCCAAGGTAATCCTCAACCGAATGGGGGGAAACAGCCTCAAGCCAGCTCTTTCCTACCCCCTAGTGCAGGCCAAATGTCCCTGTTCAAGGGAACATTCCTAATCAGTACAATCCCATGGGCTACATGCCTCCACACCAACAACCAAATTTGCTTGAATCTTCGCATTATATGCAAACGACTTACGGTTTGACTGGTATACCTACGGGACTTCCTCCCAAAAGTCACCAGTACCCCCACGTGAATAGACAATTACCTTTTCTGTCCACTTTGGACCTTCCTGATTTGTCTAGGATCTTGAACGACCCTATCCTTCATTCTCCCCACTGGCCCATCATACCGGCCAAGCTACCGTAAGACATTCCCAAGTTTGATGGTAAACCGGGAGAGGATCCAAACAACCACGTAATGACTTTTCACATTTGGTGTTCATCCAACTCCTTGATGGACGACTCCATCAGGTTAAGACTCTTCCAACGAACCCTTACCGGTTCGGCTGCAAAGTGGTGTAAAGAATTACCACGAGGCTTCTTCTCTGACTTTAATACCCTCGCCATGGATTTCCTTACTCACTACCAGTTACCAATCCATTATGAAACAGGAACCAAGATCTTGAGTTTTTTCAAGCAAAGTAAAGCCACTCATATCTCTGATCACATACATGAGTGGAGATGATAAAGATGTTTAATCAAACTGAATCTTCCTGATCAATTATTGGCAGAATGGTTCATGAAATCCTTCGTGAATGACATCTCTAGAGACATCACCATGGGTGGAGTTGTCACTGAAGAATAGGCGATCAATTGTTCCCAGTACCTCTACCTCGTCTATTCACAAACGGGTACCCTTTACGACTTACTCCATGACGCTCCTCGTCCTTCCACCACAGCTACCTCAACCACCCTGGAAACTTCTCATGTTGTTGACGGTGTGATTGGCACTTTTTCCACTGACGCCAAATCTACGTCAGCCCCACACACCAACCCCAAGTCTTTTGCTTCTAATGTACATAATGCTCTGACTCCCACCCCTTCCACCAGCAAGACTTCTAAAGTGAACTCTGTTCAATCTACCCCTGCCGATAAAAATAAATCCAAAAAAGGGAAGGGTAAGAACAAGGAGGATAAAAATAACTCCCAATCTAAAAAAAACTAAACCACAACCTATTGAGGATAAGGATAAGCGTAAACCATGATATTCGTGTTTTATATGTGGTGATGATCACTACATGAAAGATTGTCTAAGACGAGCTGAAGTCACTAAGTTCCTTCAAGGGACCTCGAAACCTCCTACACTTGTCGTCTTGTCACAACCTTTCCCTTCTTAGCAACAGGCCCAATTGGTCATTCATGACCAACCCTCCTCTTCTACTACTTCATACGTCCTAATGTGCATGGGTGATTCAAAGAAAAATGACATTGCTATCGCCACTCGGGCCAAAGATTATTCCCCCTCCAAGGAGAAAGTTGATGATACACCACCTTGGTTGGTACAACCGACTCCCACGACTTCACCTCCCAATGGTCCTCTTCATCTCAAACGATCGAACCTCAATACAGTGCTCCACCCTCCTCCAAAGGGCATTGTTCGAAAGTCTTCTTTCAACCCTCACGCGCGTGCTGCCCAAAACTACAGCATTGTAGAAGATCTTGCGCAAGCACCCTCCGCGATGTCAGCTCTAGAAGTCCTTCAAAGTTTCCCCGTGCAACGAAAGGCACTGTTAAAGGGTATTGGTGGAATTGACCCCACGGATACAAACTTGATAATATTTGATCTGGAAGATCACATTCCAAGGCTACCTCCTCAACTAGCTTTTCAAATACAAGTTGTTGTCGTAGACAAGAAAATTTGTAGAATAGTTATTGATGAAGGTGCCTCGAGGTGCGTCATGTCTGTTTCCTATTGGAAATCCATTGGCTCTCCTCCCTTAACTGAATGACAAAACATGCTCAAAGCCTTTAATGGTTCTGGATTTCAACCATACGGTGTTCTTCCTTCGTTGCCTATTACATTAGAAGGAAAAATGGTCAACGTTGAAGTTGAGGTCTTCGATGCACCTCTATATTTCAACCTCTTACTTGGCCATAGCTGGATTGATTCCATGCACGCAGTTATCTCCACACTTTTCCATGTGTTACATTTCCCACACCAAGGAAAAGTGGTTACTGTAGATCAACTAGCCTTATTTAACTCTGATTCTCATACTAGCAACATACCTTTCATTTTGAAAACACCCCCTAGATACAAGAATGTCGGTGTGGGTCTTCTTAAACATTATACTTTGATGGGTACATTCCCAATCCCACCACCCGACATTCCTCCTCCGTTTATCACCTCGATCAACATGATTTTCGCCTCTGTTTGAGAATCCCCTATGTCTCACGACTCGTGGATTGTACCCGACCCTGGTGATTGTCTTCTCTATGGCAAACAAATTCCTTTGAGTCCGGTTGAATCTGCCTATCAATCCATTCAATCGAAAACCCCGTCTACCCCCTCTATTGGTGATTCATCTCCTGATCCTTTTCACGTCATTTTTCCCATGGACAAGATGATTATGTCTGTTATTTCTGAGGACGATATCCCATGGGACAATGGACATCATTGCTCCATTCTCTTCCTCGAACAACACACCATAGAAAATTACCAATGGATTTTGACTCCGTCGACTGTTGTCGTCATCTCCTCTATTCCCAATTCTACCCACGATGTGCTTTACGAAGAGAACTTGAGTAATATCTCACCCACTATTCTGCTTGACATCTCTATTAAGCCCGAGATTGTCAAAAATGTTCATATAGGAGCCACTTGTTCCGATGATGAGGTCATCACATACAAAGCTATTTTTCAAGAGTTCCATGAAGACTTCGCTTGGAGTTATGAAGAGATGTCGGGTATCGACCCCAATATCGTTGTACACGAGATCAAGACATACCCAAACGCTAAACCCATTCGGTAGAGGCTCCATCCAGTCCACCCCTGTAAAGCCGCAACCATTAAACTTGAAGTTGAAAAACATCTCAAATCCAATTTTATATATCTAGTGGCTTTAACCGATTGGGTATCCAATATTGTTCCGGTTAATAATAAGCAAGGCACCATATGCATTTGCGTTGATTATAGGGATATAAATAAAGATTGTCTCAAAGACAACTTTCCAACCCCTTTCATCGACCAGATCATCAACGATTGTGCTGGGAGTGAAATCTTCTCATTAATGGACGGTTTCTCTGGCTATAATCAGATCAACATTCTACCCACTGATCAACATAAAACCGCTTTTATTTGTCTTTGGGGTACTTTCGCCTACCAAAAACTCCCTTTTGCTCTAAAGAACACTGGCGTGACTTTTCACTGAGCCATGTTCTATCCTTTCCATGATATAAAGCACATAGTAAAACCTTATCTTGATGATCTACTGATGCATTCCATGCATCGCCAAGACCACCTGGCCCACCTCCGAGCCATTTTCCTTCGCTGTCGCCATTACTGTATACATTTAAACCCACATAAATGTGGTTTTTTTGTGGAGTCTGGCTGACTTCTAGGTTTGATTGTGTCACGTCTAGGAATTACGGTGGATCCTATGAAGGTTGAGGCCATCCTAGATCTTCCTCCTCCTTCTACCTTATGCCAACTCCAAAGTTTGCAAGGGAAGGCAAACTTTTTGCGTCGTTTCATCCCAAATTACGCTGAGTTGACATTGAGATTTACTCAATTGTTAAAGAAAGGTTCTGCATTCATCTGGGACAAGCTTGCAACTAAATCCTTTGAAGATTTAAAGCTTACCCTTACACGTACACCACTACTTTTCCCACCGAATTACGGTCGCGATTATTTCCTTTATCTCGCAGCCTTAGACTCTACCATCGCTATGGTTCTATTCCAGGAGGATGATTCTCATGATGAACATGTCATTTATTATTTGATTCAGAGTCTCATGACTACCAAAATCAAGTATTTACATGTTGAAAAACTGGCCTTGGCAGTCGTCCAAGCTGTCCAACGTTTCCGACACTATATCCTTTTACGCAAGACTACTGTGATTTCCAACTGCAACCCTATGCAACACATTCTTACATGCTAATTTCTAGGGGGAAAATACTCCAAATGGATTGTAATACTCCAGGAGTTTGACTTATAATTCGAATGTGCTAAGTCCAATAAATCCTTGGTGTTTGTCGAATTGATATGTGACCTTCCCTATTCTAAGACGAAAAATGTAGCAGAAGATTCACTACCCAATGAATCCCTTTTTCTGATCAGTTCCGATGACCTTTGGTGTGGTGATATCATTATATATATCTAGAGTTAGACTTTCCAGCCCAATTTGTCTAGCACTGACCGTCGTCGCATACGTTACCAAGCCCGTCAGTATATTATCCTCGCTGATACCCTTTATCACCGTGGGATTGACTCTGTGTTCAACGATGTCTCACCCTTGACGAAGCTGAGAAAGACTTGAATGAATGTCATTCTAGAGCATGTGGTGGTCACATGTCTGTGTATGCTACTACCCAAAAGATCTTGTGAGAAGGGTACTTCTGGCCTTCTTTATTTAAAGATTGTATAACTATTGTCTAGAAATGCCATGCTTGCCAAACATATAATAATAAGATTCGATCTCATTCCGCTCCCTTACATCCTGTAGTTTCCGTAAGACCTTTCGCTAAATGGGGTATTGATTTCATGACATGTAACCCTCACTCGGGGGGGCATGGATACATTATCGTAACCGTGGATTATTTCACGAAATGGGCTAAAGTGATGCCTACATTTGACAATATGGGAAAGACGAGCACTATTCATATTCAATCATATCATTGCTCGTTTTGGTGTTCCCCAAGCTATCATTAGTGATCACGGTAGACACTTTAGAAACTTCATGATGTCCGAACTTACTGAAAATTTGGGTCTTCGCCATGAAAACTCAACACCCTAGTACCCACGGGCCAATGGCCAACTTGAAGAAATAAACAAAATCCCCATTACTATGCTTTAAAGGATGATAGGGATTTATAGGACTAGTTGGCACACGATGTTGTTTTCAGCATTATAGGCCTACCGAACATTCATCAAGTCTGCTACCGGGTTTACGCCTTTCCAGTTAGTTTATGGCATATAAGCCATCTTTTCGATTGAATGTGAGATACCGTCTCTAAAACTAGCGTTTGAACTTCTCCCAAACACTTCTACTGAAGAAGAATGTCTGTTGTATCTTATGCAACTGGGTGAAACCTGTCGTGATGCCACCCTAGTTATAGAAGCCCAGAAGAGATGCATCAAATACCAATACGACAAACATGTCAAGCCACGCGTTTTCCTTGAAGGTGATCTAGTTCTCCTCTACGAATAAGATCGTGATTTGCTAGGAGTCGGAAAATTCGAGGCCATGTGGCGTGGTCCTTACATCGTCAAATGAGTGTTGGAGAAGGGAGCTTACAAATTAGTAGATTATGATGCTGTCCCTTTGAGTGAGCCCAAAAATGGGCTTTACTTAAAGAAGTACTATGCTTAGGTCGTCTGTGCATGAGTGCTTGTATTTTATTGTACCATACTTTTGTGTGTTACTTTAGTGTGCTTTTTTGTTATCTGGTTTCTACCCTTGACTGCTTACCTTGCATTGTTCTTAGTTTCCAGATGTGAGAGTCTGGCTTCGCCGATGGTGCTAGTCATAGTACTTAGAACCTAGCTTCTACTGCATGGGCAATTTATGCACCCACAAATGAACTTGTCAGTCTACGAGGCATTTGCCTCAGTCGCGCAACCAATAATATCATAGAATATAGCATTGTCATCAATTTGTTGACTGATGCTATTTTGCTTGGTATCTTCTACCTGGTTATACAACTTGATTCACAGCTAGTAGTGCTACAATTAAGTAATGTCTATTTTATCAGAAGTCCTACTTTATTGTGGGTATATCTATGAATTCGCCTCTTGGAACGTTATTTTGATTATATCGAATATCAGCACATTCCTAGATTTCTAAATACATTAAACGATGCATTAGCTAATTATGTGTTAGAAAGACATCTGTGACATTTATAAACCCAATCACACATCACATGTATTATACAAAGCAGAGTAAGCTAGTAGAAGCCACATCTATATATGTATAATGATCAAAAGTTTTTACAAAAAGGTTTTGTCCGAAGACTAAAATATCAAAATATGAAGCCCATGGCTTCTACAAAATAGCATCATGGATGATGCTCATGGTAACACACAACTGCTCATGCTACCCTATGGAGTAGTCGACTAAGAGACTTAGATACACCCACAGTATGGCATTGATAGCATCTCGGGATCTCCCCAATAGAGATGTCTGGGACATCTATTGTCAACCCCTCTAAATTTTGTTTGACTGCCTTGTAATCCTCAGCACCCCATCCTACCACTAGAGCCACTTCTCCTCTTCTCTGGATAGGATATGTCCCTAGAGGCCGATGCGGTCCCACATCTGTGTCGTCAAAAGAGATTTTTGATCAGTCCTTGGATCGAAGACATAAAAAACATTTTATATAATAAAATTTACAAAAAATTAAAAAAACAAAATGTGTACTTCTTACCTAAGTCCCCCCACTGAGCACCCTCAGGAAGAACCAAATCTGGATCTCCTCAAAAATCCAAGCCGGTGTACGCATAGTCGTCAACCATCATCATCTGGGGCCTCAACCAATCAAAAAAGGAATCATTATATTTGATTATAAGACCCGCTACATGCCGAACCATGATGTCACACCACCTCATCATCCTTGGGTCTCATGGGGACAGTAAACCCCAATCTACCTGTAAACGCAACAATGGAACCCTCTCAAGGAAGAAGGACACCAAGACTGAACCATACCTGAATTGTTTCAGGTTTCTTCTTCTGCACTTCATCAGTTGCCTCTTCATACTACGAAGAACTGCATCTGACCAGTTGAAAACCTGAGGCTCGATACACTCTATTGCGTACTGAAAATAGATCTAGAGAGCCATGTGTGGAGCCATGTTCCCAACCATGCGTGCAATGGTAAATAAAATGGTCCGTAGAGTCAAATATTGGACTCCCCAGATAGCAACCTTACCTTGTCTTCTCTTTGACTCGAGAACACAATACCGACGGATGTACTCACTCATAGGGAGACCTCCACCTCTACATCCTGTCAGAGTCGCGTGGGATCCACAGCGAGATAACCCTGTGAGAAAGTAGATATCCTCGATATCCAATGAAAGAGTGTGAACCCCCACATGAAAACCCTGTTGGTCCACATCCCACATGTGGAGCAAGTACTCAAGCAATCTGAGTTGGGCTCTCATGCCCTAAATCTTAAAAAATTTCAAGAGTCCACACTCATGAAGAGCAGCCATGGTTCCTGGGTCATTCCTGACGACAAAATCTTCTTCATCGTGCTCTCTTTCCCTCCATTCTAGCATCTTGATAGTCCAAACTTGCATTAGGACCATGGAAGGAAGTTAGAAACCTTGATTTAACCTCCTTGACATTTTTTGCTAAGTAAAATGCATGCTTCAAACTTTGATTTACGGCCCTCGCAGGTGACACTTTCGCACAGTGTGAGAGGTTCACAGGTGAGATGAAGGTCACCTGCGAGAACCCTTCATTCTCGCAGGTCCCATAAAGCTCACCTGCGAACCTGTCTGTGCAAACCCTCGGCCTAAGAATTGACTCAAAAACCTATTTTTTACCAACAAAAATAAACTTTAATCCATGCAAAAGATGAAGGATCAAAGGCTTACCTAGCTGACGGAGACCAATTGTCGAATAATCGCCTATATCTCCCACAATCCACCGAGAAAATTTTGGGAAAAAAGAGGTTCAATGGACAAGTTTTGGGCAAAAATTACAATGAAATGGTAAAGACAAGTTTTACCCCTACTTATTCATTTTCTTTACTATTTTTTTGGTATTATTTTATTATTATTTTGCCTAAAACCCTATATTTTAATATCTCTGTGAGTATGTTTTCTCTCGCGGATCGCTGACTTAGGAATCTGAACCATGGTGTATGGAAATTTTCTACATGTACAAATATCTTTTTAAGGTTTTGTAAGAAAAACCTCGAGCTCAGTCTTTGTTCATTCTCACGCTCAGAAATACATGAGAACGCAATCGAGTATACTTTTGTTGTCTTTTTGTACTCGCCATGGTAACACGAAAATAACGAAAATTAGGGAGTGTCATTTAAGCTCTTTTCAGGCTCCACAAAGATGAAAAGATTGCCGAGTGATCTTGTTCTTTTGACACTCGTTAAAGTATTTGAAGAAAACGTTTGGTGGGCGATAGTTTATCACTTTTTCGATCCTATCAAACTATTTTATGAAAAATGAACTGGGAGAGTTCTCTTTAAGTGTTTTTCAGACTCTCAAAACATGAAAAACCCTCGAGTTTTCTATCTTTGGACTCGATTAAACAAACATTGAAAGACCCATATGGGACCGAACCACTCCTTCTTAGGGTTCGTTAAATATACTCCGAGGAACTCGTCCGAAGGATGAGCTTACATCAACAAGCATATGTTATCCTCCTCAAGCTTATATAAAAATAAAGAGGTACTCGCCAGAAATGGTGGGGGGGAATTTGGGAAAGAGATGTGTCTCTGTATTTGTGTTAAGTGGCAGTAAGCGTCACTCTTGAACATGGCACCCCCTTCATTATTTGAACTCGGGTTGGGAAATCCATTTGTCTCTTGTCTGACTTTCTGCAAGTTCATATCTTGGGTCATCCTTGAGTCAATACTACCAATGCGAGTGTCGTTCCACCCATATGTTCAAGAGAAGTTCGACCAAACCCTCAGCCAACCATATGCAATTGTCATTTCTTACCGTGTTGGCCTTCTTGTGTCAATTTCAAATAATATCTGCATTTTGAATCATCCTAAAAAATCTGTTACTTGTTTCATGTCATCGATGAGGGATACATCAAGGCCCTCCTGGGATGAGTCTTTTTCCGTCGACTTTAGCTCATTATCTGGGAATAAGACTTAGAAATCATTTAGTACCTTAGAACTTGCATGCCTTAATGGCAGGTGTCTTCACTTTCGACAGTGGGTTCACATCATTGGTCCCTGATCGAGAGATTCCACTGAGTGTTTGACTTCAACTCATTTATTCACATTCGTTCGGATTTTACTTAGGTACCTTGGGAGTCATTGACATCAATGGTGATTTTCCTCACACTTGTTAACGGTTTTCATCAATGACCGGTAATCAAGTGGTTTCTACCATGTTCGACTTCGACACATGTAATCACATGGCTAGATTTGTATTTTCAGACGATGGGATTGAAGACCCTGGGTCTCATATTTTTGGTCCAGGTTGCGATGGAGAATTTATGATTTGTATTGACACATAGATCCACTTTGTATGTCACATGGCTATGTCCTAATCTGATTCTTTTAACGCATAGATCCATAGTGTATTCTTTATAGCTATGTAGAATTTTGATGACATGGATCCATGGTGTATGATTGGTGGCCATGATCTACATTTGTGATCTGAGCATGGGAATTCCTACCTCAGAACTGGTATTATATTCTGTAGATGCTTGATTGTTTGCAGGTTTCCGATTAGGTGTGATCCTTGCTTCCGACACACACAAACATTTTACAAAGTATTTCGGTTGTCACAAATTCCAGCCTCATATTTTGGGGGGCATTCTGTTAGACATGATTTTGGTCACTCTAGTGATATCTCTACAGTGATTGTGTTCAGGCTCTCACAAGGAATTTTTTCCTGAGAAAAGTGATTGTTGTCTTCCTCTACAAAAATTTTTTTAGAGTGAGTTCATAGGCTGCATATGGTGCAGGGTGCAAAAAGTCTAATTCTCGCAGGTTGCTATATACCTGGCTTGTGAGGAGTTCACAGTTTGCTCTATAGGCAGGGTGCGAACCTGTTTCAAATCCAAAAAAGGAAGAAGAGGTTACGAAGGTTCTAGAAGAGGATCTTCTAGAAAATGAGTTGGCATTCGCATGGTTGGAATCCTACTGACTTCTCAGATTTAGTGGGATCATCCTCATCCCATTGACCATCTCTCCTTCTCCTATATATTGAAAGGTTTCTCATGGAAAATGTTAAGCAAGATAGAATAAATAATTGATGAGAGAACAGGTTCATAATTGTGTGAGAAGCCCTGTTTGAATTGATGCTTGAGGCCTCTATTTTCCCATCAAGCCATAGTGGGTCTTCTTTGTACAAGTTCGGAGAAAATGTGTGTGTTGGAGCAAGGGACCACCGAAACGAAGCTTACAACTTCAAGGCGATCCGGTTGTATCTTCTACTTTCGTTTAATATAATGCAGTGACATGTTCCTTTCCTATAAAATCACTCTTATTTTATTACATGATTCCTTGATCATGTGTTTAGGTCTTCATTGAATGTATTATTGTTGCTTTCACCTTGGTCGATTCATGTTGTTGCAGATCTAATTTTACAAGGCCATCAAAGCAGAGACAATAAAGACATAAGGAAGCTATATCTCAAGGTATGTCATTTATTCTTTCCTTGATGGTAAATTCAATGATTGTAACTTAGGGAAAGTGTCACGTCCTGTTCTGTTTTGTTCTAGATCTAGGTGGATCTAGGGAGATCAGTTAGTGTCTGCACATACCAATTTGTCCTATAACAGTTGGCAACTGAGAATACCGGTGTCGAAATGTATTCTTCCCTTATGGGTACTTTCGACTTCATGACACCGAGTCACCATGTTTACGCCATGTCTAGTAGGCCCGTCTTGACAGGGAGGTCCATTCCTTTCTGCACTTCCTATTTTAGTGATCCATGGACCCTACCTTCCCCGAATTCATCTTGTGAAGGTCAGTTGCATGCTGGAATGGCCATGCCACTATCAACAGTGGAGATTACGTATCAAGTTGTTCTTAACTCTTCTGTCGATCCCGATCCTGTTACCTCATCGACAGACGAGGAGGAGCTCATTCTTAGGCCTGTGTGGGCCACTTCGTTTTCTTGTTCAGATAATTGCCTCGATGAGACTTTTCCTTCGGACGAAGCTATCATCGAATCCATGAATAGTTCCGAAAAACCTTGGGATGATATGCATCACCACTCTTATTTTCTCCCAGAGATTGAAAGAATCGAACAAGATTATTTTTGATATACTTTGAGTGAGATAGTCGGTCACATCGTAGTTCCACTTGATATGCCTGACATTTATGCTGAAGGAAATATGACGAGTATTTCCCCTATCGTCACGATCGATATCTCTCGTACCCCTGGCAAGGTTGAAAACATAAATATCTATGCAGATTGTTCACTAGAAGAAATTTTTATCTACACCAACCTATTCAAATAATTCTGAGATGTATTTGCTTGGTCATATGAAGAGATGCCAGGAATCAACCCTCATATTTTCAAACATGAGAGTAGAACTTATCCGGATGCTAAACATGTTCAACAATGTCTTAGAGATGTCAACCCCCGGAATGCCCCTGCTATTAAGGCATAGGTGGAGAAGCTACTTAATGTTGCCTTCATCTACTCAATTCCCTTGAATGAATGGGTATCCAACCCCATTCCTGTGGATAAGAAGCAAGGAACAATTTGTGTATGTATGGAATTTCGTGACCTGAACAAGGCCTGTCCTAAATACAACTTCCTGACACCTTTCATCGATCATATTCTCGACGAGTGTGCGGGAAGCGGAGTATTTTCTTTTATGGACAGATTTTCAGGGTATAACCAAATTCAAATCAAACCTGAGGATCAACACAAGACGAGATTTATTTGTCCTTAGGGTACTTTCACATATCGGAAAATTCCTTTCATCCTTAAAAATGTCAGAGAAACCTTTCAGTGTGCCATGAATTTTGCTTTTCACGATCTCAAGCACATAGTCGAAGCTTACCTTGATGATCTTGTTGCTCACTCTCGCAAGAGAGTGGATCACGCTATGCACCTTCAACTTGTTTTTGAAAGATTTTGTTACTATAGAATCTGGTTGAACCCTCACAAGTGCATCTTTTGCATTAAGTCTGGTCATCTTTTCGGATTTCTAGTTTCTGAGACCAGGATCATGGTAGATCCACTAAAGGTTGAGGCAATACTTTGATTGCCTCCCCCATGCACTATTAGACAACTTCAAGGTTTACCGGGGAAATCTAACTTTCTTCATTGGTTTATAGTAAATTCTTCCAATATCACTAAGGGTTTCATGCATCTTTTGAATAAGGACACCCCTTTTATCTGGGATGAGCGAGCACAGGAGTCCTTCAATGCTTTGAATAAATCCTTGGTATCGACGCCTCTACTGAAGCCTCCTAACTACAGTAGGGATTAATTGCTTTATATCACCGCGTCTGAGGAGATGATTGGTATGGTTTTGGTTCAGGAGGATGATCAGCTCCCTGATCACGTCATCTACTATATTAGTCGGAACTTAGTTGGTCCTGAGCTTAATTATTCTCATGTTGAAAAGATAGCTTTGGATGTTGTTCACGTAGTCCAAGGTTTGCGTCACTATATATTACTTTGCAAGACTACTATGGTTGTTGATGTCAATCCATTTCAATACATCCTTACTAGACATATCATAGGGGGGAAATATAATAAATGGATTGTCATTTTACAAGAGTTTGATATCGATTTAGCTTCTGCGAAATCCAAGAAATCGCTAGTCTTCGCGGAGTTAGTATCTGAATTTCCACGATCAGATGAGGATGTTATCCATGTTGATTTGTTTGTGGACAAACACATTTTTTTTGTCTTGTCATCCGACCCCTGGTATGGATACATTTTTCTCTATCTTCAAACCTTGAAGTTCCCTCAACATCTCTCATGACATGACCGACGACGTGTAAGGTACCAAGCTAAGAAATATACTATTGTCAGTGACACGTTCTATCGCTGAGGAATAGACAATATATTGCGTCGTTGTTTAACTCATGGAGAAGCCAAGTCAGTCCTAAATGATTTCCATAGTGGGGTTTGTGGTGGTCATCTATCCGGGCTTGCGACAACCCAAAACATTTTGCGATATGGTTATTTCTGGCCTACTATATTTAAAGATTGTATTGAAGTGGTTAAGAAGTGTCACCCCTACCAAATGTTAACTCGAAAAATGTGCTTGCATCCAGCCCCTCTTCACCCAGTCATTATCGTCAGTCCCTTCACCAAGTGGGGGGTGAACTTTGTGGATTGCAACCCAACCTCGGCTGGGGGGTGTTACACCTCAATATTGCTCACTTCGATAAGTGTCATAAGTGTCGCATGATCCTCTCAATTGTCGGAAGTGTCGCATGTTCCTTATAACTTTTGCAAGTGTTGCAAGTTGTTCACAAGTGTCGCAAACATTGTTCAAGCATACTGCCATAATGAAGACACTAAGGAGGCACCTAAAACATCTCATACACTTGATTTGAAGGAGGAAAATGATTAATTGATGTCCAGGAACTTTATCACCTGAGAAGAGCTCTGAAACCAAGGTTTTGAGGGTGAGCGCTCCCCTAGATTAGCCTAAGGAGTGCTGGCACTCCCTTATAAAGTCTAAGGGAGCGTTATAAGTCTGCCCCTCAGAGGGAGCGCTATCCATATTTGGAGTGCTGGCGCCCCCCTCAAGCTTCCTAGGGAGCGTTATAGCGCTCTGATGCCCCTTTTGAGGGAGCGCTATCTAATCTGAGGCAGCAGTTGGCCTGTTGAGTAGAATAAGGGGAGGATCTCTCAAGTTTAGAAGGAAGTTGCATTTGAATTCTTGGTTCCATAAGAAGATCCCTGATCCAAGGGGGGAATTCCTCAACTTGTTCTAAAGATAACTCAAGAGGTTAAGCTCCTCTTAACCTATATAAGCAGGCTCTATGATGGTGAAAAAGGGGGGAAGAATTGCTAGCATCAAACCTATGATCTCATAGGGAACACACAGTCAGTCAAAGGAGAAGTGATCAGTGAAGCTGTTATCATCCAGGTTGTGGATCTTTCGAGCAAGGGTTAGACAAAGGGGACTTGACGAGGCTGTCGCATTCGCATCTACGATTGTAAGTATTGTTGTCGTTATTCTCATTAATATGACACGCTTAGCCTATTTCTTTCTAGTTTGTGTCTAATATTACATGAACCTATCTTTGATAGATAGATCTGTTTTCAAGCTAACATCAATAGAGTAGGAAGTAGTCGTACTTTGTTTGTCTACAGGACTCAGTGAGGAGCGAGAGTTTGGAACTCAATTTGGAGCGTGCAGGGACAAACATCGATAAAAAGGTACTATTGTTCTCCTTCCTTCTCATGTGTTGGTTTGTATGGATTTGAAAGGAAGTCAGTATCCACGTTAAGCACTTTCTGTCTTAGAGTAGGGTCTATCTCTTTGAGACAATCTACCTGTCCGCAAGGAGATTTTCCTACAACAGAAATTGGCGACTCCACTGGGGATCGAATCAAAACTTTCTTAGTTTTGTTTTTCCTCGTAGGACTTGTCTTACCTTTTTCTTTATTAGACCCTTTTTACCCCTTCATATCTGATTGCATTTGCTTATTGACTCTTCACTCCATCACACTCCGCCTGATTGTCAAAATTTGACTGAATTTTGGGTTTTTTGGACCTTTTTCTGAGATTTAGGACTCCATCACTCCCCTGCCTTGTTAGCAGAGCACCAGCGCTCCCTTAAGCTGCTGGAAAAAGATTTATAATTCTCTGGTGGCCCTTCTACCAGAGCGCCAACCCTCTTTTGCCTAAAATCTCTTAAAAAATTGCAATTTTTGGAGGTCAAAACCCTATTTGTTGACTTGCTGAGTTGTTTTGTGATTCAATCATTCTTCCTTTGACCTTTGACATGCTTCATCTTGAGAAGTAAACATCTTTTTTCTCATATTTTATGCCCTTCTTCATTCTTTTTGAGTTTTTGTTGTTGAGAGCTTGAAATCAATCCCTTGCTTTCTTCTCTCCTATCCGACTGAGCGGGAACTCTAGTGAAGGACATTTGAAGTCTGTGCCTCTTCTCATTTGGTTCTTTGAGGTCATCTGATCCAATCTCTTTCTCATTCCTTTTGCATTTTTGGTTTTCTTTCTCTTGTTTGATTGCAAAAGGGTGTGTTGTTTGTGCAAAATCTGCATATTCTTGTCTGAATCTCCTTGATCTGAAAGGGTAGTTAGCAAGAAAATTTTTTCATTGAATTGATTATTATTCGCATACAAACGACAAAAGTACATCTTAATGACTAGTTTTCATATTAGTTTGCATTTCTGAAATGTTGTAGCATCATATAGGATTTGATTGAGAACAAAATTGATTGAAGGCATTCCTTATGAAGTGTTTGATAGTGAAAACGACTCTTCCTCTTTCCCTTAAATAGGTATTCATTGAAAATAAATGATTGCTTATCATATTTCATGCATATTTTTGGGAATTGAGTCATCATTCCA
>JZKD02S1872242.1:47162-64840 GCA_000966675.3 Picea glauca
GCCTAGTGAAATCTCTAAAGCAAGTAGCCAGGTTGATCAGAAGAAGAAGAAACGGAAAGAGAAGAAGAAGAAGAGCCCGAAAAGGACCAAGACCCCAACAACATCAGATGTTGGCGCTAAGAAACCAGTTACTATTAATAGTACTAGGAGTGTTGATCAGATCAACAAGATTAAAATGAAGAATCCAAAACCCAAATTCCCTTGCAGCCTTTGTAAGGGTGACCACTTTCTAAAGGATTGCCTTGGTCTTACCCAGGTCTTAGAAATGTGGTCCTCCACATCATTGGCCTCTATCAGTCATGTCGATGATACCCCGTCAACTAGTGATGTTCAGGTTGGTAAGAAGAAGAAAACTGTCAAGTTCCCTTGCATGTTATGTAAAGGTAATCATTACTCTCACCTTTGTCCTCGCATGGACGAGGCTTCTTCTCTTTTGGAAAAAATTCAAATTCCAAAAGGTTATCGTAATATTTCCTCCAACCCATCGTTGGTTGATGGACTGGTCAATCCGGTTCCATCCCCGGTCAGTCTGGTTGATCAGGTGGTCAATCTAGTTTCCTCCTCGATTGAACCACAAACCCAAGTAGTTGATCAAGTTCCATCATCGATCAGCCCCACTCTTCATCAAAAGAGTGACATCAAATTGATCGATCCGATCCTGTCCTCGGTCAATCCCACTCTCCTGTTAGAGAGTGTCACCCAAGTGGTCGATTCGTTTCCACCTGTCGACCCCATTCTTCCCTTGGAGAATGAAACTCAAGTGGTCGACTCGGTTCTACCATCGGTCAATCCCACTCCTCCTTTGATGAGTTCCAAAGTGACTGATCTAGTCCCTTCCTCGGTCAGTCCCACTCTTCCTCTGAAGAGTGCGAAATTGGTCGATCTAGTTTCGCCATCGGTCGATCCCATTCCTCCATTGAGGAATGTCAAAGTGATTGATCCGGTCCCTTCCTAGGTCAGTCCCACTCTTCCTCTGAAGAGTGCCAAAGTGGTCTATCCAAGTCCACCATTGGTTGATCCGATCCAATCATCGGTCGATCCTACTCTCTCTCTAGAGCATAAAACCGATACTTCCCATGTTTTTCTCGTTAATACGGACTCTACCGTGCCAGGGGGCATTCCTCTTTCTCCTGTGAAACCTCCTCCAAGTAATGAGGCCATCCTTTTTTATTGGGGTGTGCTAACTGGACCTCGTCTTCCCTCTCACATTCCTTTCCAGATTACAGTATAGTTTCATGGTCGGGACGTTTCTCAAATGCTGATAGATGAAGGTGCGTCCGTTAGTATTTTATCTTCTATTGCTTGGTATGCTTTGGGTTGTCCGTAGCTTGCACCAGTTACACAGAATCTGTTAGCTTTTAATAGAATAACTCGTCAACCTTTAGGGATCCTTCCTTAGTTTCCTGTAACTTTGGGAGGGAAAACTGTCTTTATCGATGTCATGGTAGTCTGAGACCCCTTGGATTTCTCTTTACTCCTTGGGCGGGGTTATGTCTATGCTATGAAAGCTCTTGTATCCACCCTTTTCCGTGTGATATATTTCCCTCATGATGGAATAATTGTGACTATTGATCAACTTTCATTCATCGGCCCCGACTGGGTTACCTCCCTAAGTGGTTCCTATATGCAGACAGTATCGCCCCCGCTGCATGTCAATTATGTGGCGTTGTCTCCCATGACCTCAACTTCTGACGATTTGGATCCGGTAGTTGACATGGTGATCTCTTCGGTAGGGTTATTGGAGCCTAATATCCTTACTCCTCTCGCGACCCTCGATATGTGTCCCTTCTCGAGTGATTATCTTCCATCCTATGAAGATCTCTTGGAGGCCATGACCACGTTTTATCCCTTGACATGGTACCCTTCCAGAGAATTATCCTCTTGAAATCCATGATCAAGAAGCAACTACGAGCATAGTTTCTCTTCTCTGTGGAAAGCTTGTTAAAAAATGAAACAGAGGCTTTGAGCATAATTTTCTTCTCTGTAGCAAGCTTGTTAAAAAATGAAACAAAAATCTGGGGATCGAACTTGGAACCTTGAGCATAGTTCTTTTCCTATGTCAAGCTCGTTAAAAAATGAAACAATCAACTCTCCCTTCAAGTTGAGTCTTTCGCCAGATCTTGTAGATGTCGAGTCGAGTCTTTCGTTAGGTCTCGTTTTTTAATCTTCATTTCATCCACCTATATCCTTTTTCTCAATCTAGCACAGAAATTGGTGACAACCTCAAAGTCGGTGAATGAATTGAAGCTTGGGGGGGCATGTCTCCAGCCTTTGATGATCATTCTGGAGCTAAGACACCAGCTTTCAAGATGGGGGCATACCAAGCTTAGTCTTTGTTCTTTCTCATGCTCGTAAATACATGAGAATGCAACCAAGTAAACTTTTATCTCTTTTTCAGAACCTTACAGATACACGAACACACGAAAAAGGAACCCCCTGGAGTCATCTTTAAACTCTTTTCAGACTCTCTAAATATGAAAAGATTGTCGAGTGATCTTGCTTCCTTTCACGCTCGTTAAAAGGTCGAAAATGGCGTCTTTCGAGCGATAGTTTATCTTTTTTTCGGTCTCATTAGACTACTGTATGAAAAAGGAACTGAGAGAGTTCTCTTTTAAGTGTTTTTCCAAACTCTATAATCCCTAAAAACCTTCGAGTTTTCTGTCTTTGGACTCGTTAAAACGCACATCGACAGGCCCATATGGGACCGAACCCTTACTTCTTCCGGTTCGTTAAACAAAGGAAGAGGAACTTACCAAAGGTGAGTTATATCGAGCATGTGTTATCCTCCTTGAGCTCATTAAATCAAAAAGAGGTACTCGTCTATCTAGATGGGGGAAAAAATTGAAAGGAGCAAGCCAAGAAGTCTCTTGAGAACATTATCCAACAATTCTTAGAGTCACCCTTGAACACGGCACTTTGTCATTTGCACACATCATAATCCGCTAAACCTCTGCACTGAGCCAATCCTTTGAGTTCCTTTAACTCCTTTGGGTCACCCTACACAAGTCACAGTACCCGCTGCATAGTTTTGGTCCATGTCATTTTTTGCTATTGTGCCCCAGTGTTCAAGGGAAGTATCCACCTCTAGAGTTAGCCATCCCAAATATCTTTCCTCAAAACCCATGTCAACCCATGTTCTTTTGATCTACCAAATACATCTCTATATCTGTTTCGTGTCGTTGATGGGGGATACATCAAGGCCCTCCCTTGACAAGTCTATTCCTGTCGACTTCAACACATTATTCGGGAATCAGGCTTAGAAACCAGTTGGTACTTTGGGACCTGCATGCCTCAATGGCAGGCCACCTCACATTCGACAGTAGGTTTACATCATTGACCTCTGATCGGATGATTCCATGGATGTTCGACCTCGACTCATCTATTCACATTCGTTGGAATGTACTAGGGTACCTTGGGAATCATTGACATTAATGGTGATCTCCCTCGCACTTGTTAATGGTTCACACCATTGACCGGTAATCAAGTGGTATCTGCCATGTTCGACATCAGAACATCTATTCACATGGTTAGATTCGTACTGTATTGGGATTGGTAAGAAGACCCTGGGTTGAGTAATAACTTTGATATATGCTTTTCCCAGGTTGCGAAGGAGTTTCGATTGGACAAATGACACATACACTATTACATAGATCCACTTTGTATTGGTCATGGCTATGTCTTGTCATCTCGTAGATCCACTATGTATTCTTCGTGGCTACGATCAGTCCGAGTCATCAAAGTATAGATCCACATTGTATCTTCGGTGGCTATACCTTCTTATCAATACAACTATGGATCCGCAGTGTATTTTATGGCGGCCATATCTTCCAAGTCTTGAGCACCCAAGCATAGGTATGCCTGCCTTGGGATTTGAAATATGTCCTGATATTTGTTGGATGTTTGTGCGCAACTTTCGTCAGGTTCTCTGAGTCTATACCCTTACTTGAGCATCTACAAATCATTTCAGTTATCAGTTCACATTTTCTAACTTCATACTTTGGGGGGCAATCTATTACACCTCAATATTGCTCACTTCGATAAGTGTCGTAAGTGTTGCATGATCCTCTCAACTTTCGGAAGTGTTGCTTGTTCCTTATAACTTTTGCAAGTGTTGCAAGTTGTTCACAAGTGTCACAAACATTGTTCAAGCATACTTCCATAATGACAACACTAAGGAGGCACCTAAAACATATCATACACTTGATTTGAAGGAGAAAAATGATTAACTGAAGTCTAGGAACTTTATCACCTGAGAAGATCTCTAAAACCAAGGTTTTGAGGGTGAGTGCTCCCCTAGATCAGCCTAAGGAGCGCTGGAACTCCCTTATAAAGTCTTCGGGAGCGTTATAATGCTGGTCTTCCCCTCAGAGGGAGCGCTATCCATCTTTGGAGCACTGGCGCCCCCCTCAAGCTTCCTAGGGAGCGCTATAGCACTCTGATGCCCCTTTTGAGGGAGCGCTATCTAATCTGAGGCAACATTTGGCCCATTGAGTAGAATAAGGGGAGGATCTCTCAAGTTTAGAAGGCAGTTGCATTTGAATTCTTGGTTCCATCAGAAGATCCCTGATCCAAGGGGGGAATTCCTCAACTTGTTCTAAATATAACTCAAGAGGTTAAGCTCCTCTTAACCTATATAAATAGGATCTATGATGGTGAAAAAGGGGGGAAGAATTGCTAGCATCAAACCTATGATCTCATAGGGAACACACAGTCAGTCAAAGGAGAAGTGATCAGTGAAGATGTTATCATCCAGGTTGTGGATCTTTCAAGCAAGGGTTAGACAAAGGGGACTTGACGAAGTTGTCGCATTCGCATCTACAATTATAAGTACTGTTGTCGTTATTCTCATTAATATGACATGCTTGGCCTGTTTCTTTCTAGTTTGTGTCTAATATTACATGAACCTATCATTGATAGATAGATCTATTTTGAAGCTAACATCAGTAGAGTAGAAAGCAGTCGTACTTTGTTTCTCTATAGGACTCAGCGAGGAGCGAGAGTTTGGAACTCGATTTGGAGCGTGCAGGGACAAACATCGATAAAAAGGTACTACTGTTCTCCTTCCTTCTCATGTGTTGGTTTGTATGGATTTGAAAGGAAGTCAGTGTCCACGTTAAACACTTTCTTTCTTAGCGTAGGGTCTAGCTCTTTAAGGCAATCTACCTGTCCGCAGAGAGATTTTCCTACAACAAGGGGCATTAGCACATTATAGTGGCCATCGACTAATTTACTAAGTGGGTAGAGGCCATGCCTACAGTTAAATATGATAGGAAGACTGCCACTTTCTTCGTATTCAATCAAATTATCTCCTGGTTCGGTATCCCGAGTGAGATTGTCACTGATCATGGCAGTCACTTTTAGAACGAAATGATGGAAGAACTAGCATCTAAGTTTGGGTTTAGACAGGGTCATGTTCTCCTTATTACCCCTAGGAAAATGAACAAGTAGAGGCCATCAACAAGTCTCTCAAGACCATTTTGCAAAAAAATATCAATCAGAGTAAGTCCGACTGGCACATCATGCTATATCCCGCACTCTGGGCATACCGAACCTTGATCAAGACTGCCACCGAATTTTCCCCTTTCCAGTTAGTACATGGTGTGGATTCGGTATTACCTATTGAATGTGAAATCCCTTATCTTAAGTTGGCAGTCGCACTCCTACCTGACACTTCTGATCTCGAGCGATGCCTTGTACACCTAGAGAGTCTTGACGAGCAGCGTCGAGACGCTTCTACGACTATCAAGGTGAACAAAAGAAGTGTCAAGGTCTAGTACAATAAGTCTATCTATCCTTGGTTATACGTCAAGGGTGACTTGGTCCTCTTGTATGATCAATCCAAAGAACCACAAGGGGCGGACAAGTTTAAACCCATGTGGCACAGTCCTTATATCGTGTGACGTGTTCTAGAAAAAGGAGCATAGGAGTTAGAAGATTATGAAGGGAATATGTTGGCCGAGCCCAGGAATGGGCTCTACTTAAAAATATATTACGCCTGAGCCCCAAGATCGAGCATAACTCTTTGTATACTAATGTAATTTAGTGTATATATCTTTTCCCTTTCTTTTTGTCTTCATCTTGCTTATCGAGTTTTCCCTTGGTTGGCGGATGTCAACAGAGTCTTTGGTTTACCTAGGATTCGTAGATGGATCTAGTCGTCATACACGGAACTTGGCTTCCACTGCTTGGGTGGTTTACTCACCTAAGGGTCTACTGGTGTCTTCATGTGGCGTATGCCTAATGCCATCAATGAACAATGTGGTTGAATATAGTGTCGTTATAGAACTTTTGCGCGATGTTATCTCACATGGTATTCTCTCTTTAGAGGTTCGCCTAGATTCCCAGATAGTAGTATGTTAGTTGAACATCAATTACCGAGTGTGTGATCCTACTTTACTCCGATTATTCCTATGAGTACGTATTTTAAACGACGATTTAATTTTATTACATATTACCACATTCCTAGGAGTTCTAATCCTGTATCTGATGCTTATGATAATTTCGTTTTAGATTGGCATTTGTCACATAATTAAAGCAAAGAAAACCATCTTATCAATATACACATTGTAAAATATAAGTAAAGACAAAGATATCTTTTTATATATTCAAAAAATGTGGTGTTTATAGTACAAAATTGGGGCTAATACCCTCAATACATATACAACCGGTACTACAATATCCACGACATCTATGTCTATGGCGCTAGATGTATATCATGGTAACAGACTACGGCATTTGTGAGATGCCGAAAGAGTCACAACCAATCTGTGGGTACACCAACCACTTTTCACTGCATGGCTTCAAGCAGATCCTCTACCTGAACCATGGGGATACTATGAGTCAAACAAGACAGGTTGCCCTGCATGTTTTTTAGGACTCTCTTGGATTCTCCTCCCACCGCCTCGTCCCCCTGGTTCCTCTGTCAATGTCGAGGAAACCCTTCCAGCTGTCGTGGACCCATGTCTGTGTTACACAAGTGTCTAGTGAGTACTTAAGCACCATCCAAAGATATTTTTGTTCTACTATACAAAAATACAAAAAAAAATGAAATATTTAAAAACATTTGACATACCTATGTAGTCGTAGGTGGTCCTTGGTGGGAGTGGCATGTTTGGATCTCCTTGGAATTCTATCCCTGCATAGGGATAGTCATCTAGAGCAATGACATGTCGCTGCCACCAGTAGAAGAAATCCTCATTGTAGGGTGTCAACACCCTACCTCCCCCTTGCTGCCTCATTACCTCGGTCCACCATGCCATGGCTAGATCGCGAGGCCCCCTTGGAAGAATCTTGACTCTAGGTCCCAAACCTGGAACCCGCTCGAAGAAGAAATTGCATAGGATAGAGGCAAACCCAAAATTCCTCTTACTCCCATGTTTGCACTATGGCAACTAACTCTTCATATTATCCAGTAGTGAGGTACACCAGTCATATACTGTGGGTCTCATACACTGCACTGCATAGAAAATGAGTGACCTCGATTCCTGGTGCAACGGGGCCGAACCTATTATCCTGGTCAATACAAGCACAACAATCTTCAGGCTGAGATTGTTTATCGCCCGGATAGGGAGTTGAATCCCTACCTTCGGATTCCCTTCTACACAGTGGGTGTCGATGTATTCCTCTATTTTCATTCTGCTCCCTGCTCCCCGTGATTTGAGGTTTATGATCTCTCCCCGACATGATAGACCAGTCAAAAAGTAGATATCCTCTACTTCAATCCTCCATGGTTTCCCATCTAGGTTGAAGCTTTCACTCTCAGGGTCCCATTAACCCACAAGCATCTCAAGCAACCTCACCTAGTCCCTCATCCCTTTGAGTGCCCAAAATTTCTATAAGCCACATCTCTTTAAGGCCATTTGGGCCCCCGAACCTCGATCCACAGCAGCATCGACCTCCTCATGATCTCTTTCTCTCCATTCAAGAACCATCCTTCCAAGGACACGTCAAAATTTGAGTTAGCATCCTTAAAATTCATTGTTTGAGTGCATGTGTGCGATCTGCTTCACTTACAGTCACGTATAGGGCTAGTTATACGTGCCCTGCAGTTTGCACAGGTGCGTATAACTCATCGTATACGCGACTCGATAGGAGACAACCCACATACACCGAATTTCACATTTTATGCCCTCAATTACTAAATATTTGGAGCCTAATTTAAAAATTTAATCCACTGGAAATGAAGAGGAAGAGAAGAAGAATTACCTGGTCTAGACGGTTTATGATTTCGTTGCCTCACGCTCCCACAATCACCATTTGAATCTTGGAGATATTTTGGTCCAATTTGCACTATTTGGGTAAAAAATCAAAATGGTATAGTAATTTTTGGTTTTTTTACTATTTATAAACAATTTTTACCGACTTTCTATAGTTTTGAGCCATTTTTTCACCTAATGGACTAATACATAGGTGGATTGAGATGGTTTTTGTAGTTTTCACCAAGGATTATTGCGGATTTCAACGTTACATTGGTCGTTTGTCACCACAAGAAGGTATTTTCATTACCCATCATATAGGATAGGTATCCATTCCATCATGCATTTTTTCATTATCCTATAACTGTCACTTTTTATGCCATAGGTACGAACCCATTTGTTGCGACACATAACCCTCCATCTGCTATAAGTAGTGTCATTATCAAGTGGTAGAGACTTACCAAACATGGGTGCCCCAGTTAGATCCTCTATTGCATTTTGTGCCCATGCATAGTTTTTTCCATAGGACCAGGAGTCCCTCATAGCTAGTACATGACTTTATGTTAAGCCTCATTTATCACTCATAAACATGCTCCCTTATACCCCGAGGACTCCCAAACGAGTTTAATTTAATCTCTTTTCCAACTCGTCTTTAAAAAGAGAAAAGATTTCTCAGTGATTTGTCCCTTTCACACTTGTTAAATTGGACTTGAAAGGTTGTGAGTCTTAGTTAAGCTCTTTTTCAACTCATTTTCAAAAAGAAAAAAGATTGTCGAGTGAACTTGTCTCTTTCACACTCGTAAATTGGATTTGAAAAGACGTCTATTTGGCACAAGTTTATCCCTTTTTCACACCAAGTAGACTAAAAGACATTAAAAAAATGACATTTTTTGGGCATTAAGTTGTGATTGCATCTCATGCCCTTGCTTGCAGTATTGAGCCTATAGCCAGTTCTCGCTTTGTGTTATAAACCGTTTGCCTCAACAATTTTGCATCATCAACCAAGCATTGAGCATAGGTATGTTCCACTGTTGGAACTAGTTTTGCTTACTTGCGACACTTGTCTCCTCCTCTGTATCATAGCATTCATTTGTCTATGAAAAAAAAAAAATATGGGCGGGAAGGGAGTATTATCTCAAATTGGCAGCAGTCGTGTCACCTTTGAATAGAGCACAAAGTTATTGAGTCCATTCATCATCATAATTTTGGGATTAGCATGGCCTTAGGAAGTTGAGATCGTTACAAAGTCTTCTCTACCGACTGGTTACTCTTCCAGTCCCTCTAGAGAATTTCATTGATGCCTCCTACATATCATGGTTTCATCATTGGGTCTATGCTGTCAGAGTCCTCCATATGTCTCATGATCTATTTCAAATGATGTCTATCAACCTGTGTCGACCACTCCTCATAACTCTTGACTTTTCATGTCATCCATACCCTCAGTTTGTATAATAATCACATGATACTATAGTCCTATCATGCACCCTAGCCCCACTTTCATCATTGGTAGGTAAACTTGAACCCAACAGTTGACATTTCATCATTGGTCATTGACTGGGTGGTTTCCCTTATGTTCGACGGCAAGACATATATTCACACATTGGGATTCGTACAGTGTCTTGGATGCCATTAGCCTTATTGGTGGTTTCCTCACCTTTGTCAATTGTTTTTCATCATTGGTTGTTATTCAGAGGGTCTTTCTCATGTACCACTTACACTTGGCACACATGGAAGATGCACATGGTCGTTGGTTCGTGAACATATTCTTTGTCCAATTTCCACCAAATCATGAAGCTCCTACTTTATACCTCATGCTGACTGATGAGAGATGCCTTAATTCTCTCCTTCCAAGGAGTCTCCTTCCATCGAATTCAACCCATTTATTCTGGAAATGGGACCTAGAATCTTATGAGTACCTTGAGGCTTGCAGTCATTAGTTGCAAGATCTCTTGCCATCGACAATTGGGAATACATAAATGTCTCCTGATCGATAGATTCTTCAGGTGTTCGACACCGGCTCCTTTATTCACACTTGTAAGAATGTACTCGGTGCCTTGATACCTACTTCCATTATTGGTAGGTTGTCTCGTGTTTGTTAACGGTATACCTCAATGACCGGTAATCAAATGATGTCTCATTGTGTTCGATCCCAACTCCTTTATTCACATGATGTAGACTTGCACCCTTGGCGGATTGTGTAGAAGACTTGAAGACATCACTATGTGTCTGCAACTTTCCTGAGTTGTTGCTTCCTTTTTCATTGGACCAGTACCTATATGACTTCAGTGATCATGGGAGATCAGATTGTACTCCATGGTATACATATATCTTCATATTGATTTTGAGACTAGTTCTACTGGGCCTTGTTCGTGACTATGACAGCTATTGGCATGTAACCACATTTTTATTTGCCTACTCATGGCCAAAAACACTTGTTTGGTATATTTTCACATGGATCTGTAGCGTAATTTTATTGGCAGCCACGTGTGTGCAGAATGTAATGAGAAACTAGTTCTTCTAGTTGTTTCCCCATCACTCCACTTCTGGGTTGTTTATAATGTATTTCAGCCATTGGAGATACTCCTCTGACCTCACACATTAGGGGGGCATCTGTTATAGAAAGATTTTCCTCACCCTATACCATCTTTCATAGAAGGTCTTTTTCCATTTCCCCATGCAGACTTATCATCCCTGTTCGTAAAATCCGGAGCCAAAAATACATATTTTTCCACATGTATGCATCTTGCCTACTATACAACATGTGTATACTCAGGCTGCTCCACTACAACCCGCGTACATTGAGATTTGTGCCAGAAAATGAAAATTAATGTCGGGTTTCCATGTCATGATAGGATATCTATGATCCTTGGCCTTCCATATATTGAAAACGTTCTAACTCAGCCCTTTAGTTCCATTTTGAAGGCTATAAATGGGCCAATTCCGAGCTATGGAAAGAGGAGAAAGAATTCAACTTTGAGAGAAAAGTTACTCTGGAGAAATTATTTACTTCATATTGAGTCTGCATCCCTTTGTCCTTTAAGCCTGAACATAATGTTCAGCCCCCAAGCTCTTCCCTTATTGATTGAGAACCTCATTGTTTCTCTCTTATGAGCTTTCCTTTGGTGGAGGATTGAAGTGGTGGAGGCCCAGCTAGAAGGAACTAAGTTTCTTGGTTCTGAACCATGCCGACACAGAAGTTTGTAATATTTTCACTTCTGCTGATAATTTATTAATAGAAATACTCCTTTCCCGTCCAATTGATATCTTGCAAATATATGAGTTATTATCCATGGGCATATTTGTTATGTATATTAATGGATTATGCTATCTAATGTTCTGACCTTTTATATTATCACCATATGCTTGATTTTCTTGGTTATTGAGAACTAGTTGCAGGGATATAACTTTGGGTCAAAGTGCTCAATGATGGACTTCATCGAACATCTGGATGAGGTAGGCCTCTTTCTTATCTCGCTTGCATATTGGTTTATATAGCATGTCTTTGGGGTGGAGTTGATTTTTGCATTCATTTCTGTCTGTCGTGGTTTACCTTAGCCATAGAGAGATTTTCCTCATAACAACAATTGAAAATACGTGATTTTTTTATTTCTCAACCCTTGACAGAGAATTTGAAATCTTGGTTTGTTGTTTCTCCTCGACACAGGAAGGTCCCATTTTATGTTCTTTGGAGATTTTGGAAATATAGGAACAAGATCCTCTTTGAAAACGTTGCCAAGAATGATGATGGAATCTGTTTGAGGATTGTCATGGCTATCAAAGAGTTTCCAAATACAATTGAAGGTGAAAAATTGTATTTCATTTTAAACCTAGTGTACTTTGGACAAAATCCTCTAGGCTTCTTTGATGGAGCTACAACGAGTGGTTCTTGTGGTGTTGGTATAGTACTAAAATTGAGCAGTGACCTTTTTACAAGATCCATCTTGTTATTGGACCCAGTACTAACATAAAATCATAACGACTTGGCTTATGGTGTCTTCTCCACTTCACTTTGACATTACAAATTCATGAATTAATGGTGGTTGGTGATTCAAATATCATCATAGATTGGTTTGATGAAAAGTCCAGCTTGAATTTTTTAACATTACAGGTTTGGAAGATAAATATTTTGGAGATCAAACCTTTTTTTCAGTTGGTTATGTTATCACTCCAAGAAACTCCTTAGGGTTGTAGGCTAAGAATGCTTGGTAACTTAGAAATAATGGTTTTTATGTGTTTGGGACAATGGGGTCTTCAATGATTTGTATAAGAAACAGCTCATCACACATCTAAAGATACAGTGCTTTCAGTAAACAATAACCAGATCAAATAATTGAAAGAGAGAATGGAGAATACTATTCTTGATTTGCCAATACAAGTGAAAGTAGGGCCTAATACAAGACAACAAGGAATTCTTTAATTTCAAGCCTATGAGTTCAATAAAGAGGTAACAGTCTCTATGAACTAAAATAAACTGAAAGTAAAGTACAGAAAATGAAAGATGGACAATTATGGTATTGCAAACGAAAGGAAACTCCACTTTATTTCTGCAAAAAGAGTCTATACAATGGCATAAAACATCTCCCAGTTTGAACCCTTGTTTCGTATCAAAAATAGGCATTTATAGCCTCTTACAAACAGTTTTACATATCCTAAAAACATGGATCTGTATTTAATAAAAGTAATTCAAATCTAACTCAACGACTAGAAAATAAAGTCTTAACAACTAAACTTAGAACTCGAATTGTCTTCAATCTCCAAAATTCGCCATCTGCATCCTTCAGCTCCTGGGATCTGCAATGTAATGAAACTTGGCAGGACACCTGTCTTGACAGTTGGATCTCTCCAATGTTCATGGTCGATTTTGAGGAAGTTGTTTTGCATGTGGTTGCCAAAATTCTCTCGAACCTCTGATGCTGAGTCCTTTGCATGCGATCTGATAGTCCATTGATACTCTAGAACTCCTTCATAACCTGTTCAAAATGATTTGTTCTGTCCTTGGATTCAAAAATACTTTTCCATCTTTCAACAACTAACTCGTTTAATATTCCGTAGGTTAGCTGTTGAAAGTCACCACTTTCAACAGCTAACAGGTCATAAAATATCACTTTGCACTGGTGAAATCCCTAGTTGCGCTCAAAACAAGTTTTCACCTTCAAAATTTTGATTTCATCAAAACTCAGTGTGCCTCTGGTTTCTCACCTTGCATATTAACAACGACTTGAGCAAGTACCTTCAGATCTGGATGGGATTTTTGTCTTTGCTTTTGTTTCAATCTTCTTATCTGTCTTTTAAGGCGTTTGTCAAGCCACCACGGACTATTGTAATCTTTGGTGAGTTTTTACTTTCTCTTCTTCTCTTTAAAACTTTCCCGAGCCAATCTCTCAAACGCAGCATTGGTTTTAGCGAAGTTATCAGACAAATTCTTATACCTTTCTTTGATTACCTGTTCCAAAACCTCTTGATGGGTGATTACCTCTTTCAGATGCTTGATTTTTTGAGACTTCTTTGACTTGGAGATTTTTAATGTTTCTCCTTCCTCTATCTGGGTGAAGGTCTCATAGTTTTGTGCACACTCAGTTGACTACTCAGGACTTTTGGTGACAGGGCATTGATCTTGTTGCTCTGATTCTGAGTCTGAATAGGGCAAGTTCAATATATTGGTTCTCTTCTCTGTACTCTGCTCTGTAGGACGCTCTGTGGTCTGCTCAAAATTTAACCTTTTCTTCGACCTGCGGGGCTTCACTCCAGAAATTCTATCTTCTGGAGGTCCTGGTAGGGTCCTTCTTTTTCTTGAACTGCTTTGAGGAGAAGACTGTTTCTTTGAACCTTTCCCTGGTTCATTTGCAGGCCGAGTCTGTGTTTCAAAACCCTCCCAGAATAGAAAATGATCCCAGTTCCTTCCCTGTTGTTTTAATTCGTCTAGGATAATCAATTTTATGAGGCCAAAGTGGCACAGAGTACTTTTCATGCTCAAGGGTTGAGCCCTGATCTTCTTGCAAACCTTAGTCAAACTTTTATGTAGGAAAAAAGGTAAATTGAGGGGAGTCTTGCCTGTGAAATGGTCCAGGAGTTTGAAGTGATACATCATGAGTTTATCATACCTGCCCTTTGAGGTAATGTAGAGTTGGATGCCTTTGAATAGCTCCTACCATTCTTCTTCTAGATAGGAAACCAAGATTACCCTTTTTCCATGCCTTGTGCCTAAAATCTTCTTTCAAATAAACTCTGAAATTCAAATCTTTGGGGGCAGTGGTTTTGAACCAGCTCTGACCGGTTCTTGGTAGGCTTGTTGCTGCAGCAATGGCAGCTTCATCTACTCTAATTTCCATGGACCCAACATGAGCTTTGTTCCCATCGAAAGTCTTGGCAAAAGCCTCTGTTGTAGACTGGTGGCAACCATTTTGCAACCTCTCAACGAATTCAATACACCCTGCATTTGAAAAATGTTTCTGGACTTGGGGATGTGTTTGTAAAAAATACAGGTTGTCCAACTCTCTCTTGAGTAGAGAACCACTGCGTCTCCTCGCCATTCTGTAGCTTGAAAATCCCAACAATTCTGTATATTAACCCCTGCAACTGCTGTTCGAGCCGAGGTTCTGTGCTGTTGAAAGAACTTCGGGAGTCAGCTCTGTTCTAAAACATTTGAAACGTTAACAGACCTCCGTGAACAGGGTGTGATATGGAAGCAATACCTTGATTTTGTGTTGTCAGCACGACAGTACATCCTTTGTACCTGCACCACTGAATTTGAACTTGCCATCCCTGATGCCATGATTGTGGAGCGTGAGTTTCTGAGTCGGATCCGAGATGTAATCTGATTGGGACGTGGAACTCGAGATTAAATGATTACCCACTTTCACTAGCACGTCCTTGTGATCGCATGGCGTGATTTGATCATATCATGATTTGATTTTGAAACGTGGATAAGGGCACGTGATTCCCGCTTTCTCCAACCAACGGCCCGTGGAACACGCCCCTCAGCTGTGGAAACTTACCACTTTCACCAGTGCATGATCTCGTAAGAACTACTCCTTAGCTGTGGAAATTCTTCACTTTCACCAGCATGCCACCCTGTGAGAATTTATCCTTAGCTGTTGAAAGTCTTCACTTTCACCAGCACACGACCTTGGAAGAACTGTTCCGTAGCTGTGGAAAGTTTGCACTTTCACCAGCGCACAACCCGCGACACTGCTTCTTTGGATATTTTGGAATTCAACACTTTCAACAACGCACAGACCTATGAGAGACACTCCTTAGCTGCTGAAAGTCGCCACTTTCCTCAGCTAACACTCATCTTTTGGACACACGTTAGCTGTTGAAAGTGAATTATGAAAATTTTGAAAAGTAGACTTTCATGGGTCATATTATTTTCTAAGACAAAAACCAAAACCTAAGTTTTGCAACTAGAAAAACTCAAAAATTAATTAAGGAAACTACCAATAGCCATGCTATCCATCAAAAAATGTGACCAAAGGGACGGGTTCATTTTGGGAGCTAACATTTGGCTCCAACTGGGATGGGCATCTTCCTGTGAGGTGACCAAGAACCTAGCTAGACTCAGTAGCCTTATTACAACTTGAAACATAAATTTGAAAAACAGTTTGCTAGTACCATTGGGCATGGAGTTATTTGAATGACAGAAATAAAGAAAACAGAACTAAAAAAGAATTATGTACAAGTAGAACCTGGCTTCAAAGTAAGCCTTATGAGAAATAGATCTTCAGGAAGCGCCCGTTGAAAGGGCCACCTGCTACTGCCTCGCCTGAAAGAGTTTGGAGAACAAAGGTATTGTTCTGTTGCACCGATGTTATGAAAAAAGGATCTGTCCAGAGAGCCTCAAATTTTCCGCGTTTCCCTTTCTCATGCCTTGCTGCATCCCACTTTATGACCAAATCCCCTGTTTTGAAGACATCTGATTTGACTTTCTTATCGAAAGTTTCTTTGATTCTTTCTTGATGCAATTCTATTTTTTTCCAAGAGCTACTCTCTATCTTGCTGTAGTTCTACCAAATTGTGAATTCTCTTGGTCAAATTACTTGGTTCAGAATCAGTTTCTTGTAATAACTTTGCAACCGGCAATGCAAGTTGAACAGGAAATATGGCCTCAGTACCATATACCAACTTGAAAGGAGATGTACCGATTGATTTCTTACATGTTACCCTGTCAGCCCACAAGGCAAACTTCAGTTTGGAATCCCAACCTCTGGCATTTTGTTCAAGTAGCTTCTTTATGATTCTGACTAAACTCTTGTTAGATGACTCAGCTAAACCATTCCCTTGCGGATAGTAAGCTGTGGAATATACCAGCTGAATTCCCAGCTCTTCACATAATTTCACCAAGTGTTTATCTTTGAATGCAGTAGCATTATCAGTGACCAATCTCTTGGGATATCCAAATCTGGCAAATATGTTTTCTTGCAGAAAGTTTATGATGACAGTATGATTGGCGTTCCGGGTGGGAATAGCCTCAATCCACTTTGTAAAGTAATCAGTGGCAACCAGGATCCACCGATGCTGACCACTAGAAGGCAGATGAATTTCACCTATGAAGTCTAGGCCCCACTGCTGGAAAGGCCCTGTGACCACTATAGGTTTGAGATGAAGGGACTTCAGTTGTTGTTTACCTTCAAATCTCTGACATTTGTCACATGTTTTCACAAACTCATATACATCTGAGAATAAGGATGGCCAGTAATAACCAGATCTTAAGATTTTGTGTGCTGTGGTTTTCCAATAGTGATGTCCTCCGCATTTACTATTATGAAATTCATTCATGAATTTAGCTGCCTCCTCTTGATTTACACACCTCAAAAATAAACCTATGGGATTCTTCCAGAACAACAAGTTATCATTGATGCAGAAATTTATAGCTTTGAGCTTCAAATCCCTTCTTTGAGTCTTTGTCAAATCTGATGGGACTGATTAAGTTTGCAAAAACTGAATAATATGACTGTACCATTTGCAATAAGCTAAATGAGCTGAAACCTGCATTCCCTCACCTTCCTTGTTCTGTGAAGACAGAACATTTTCTGCATCAATACTCATCAGATCTATATCAAGCAGCCTGCAATTTTCCTCTGCCAGGAGTTTGGCAAGGCCCTGACCTTTCACTAGTTTTGCTGGTTTGATTTCAACATCGAATTCAATCAATCTTGCTATCCACTTACTCCTTTTGCCATCAATGTCGGGTTGGAAAAGAACATCTTTAACTGAACTGGAGGGAACAAAAGCTATTACCTTTGCCTGAAGAATGTAGACCCTGAAAGCTTTCAGTGACTTGACAAGTGCATATGCTTGTTTCTCCAACAACTCATACTTTACCTCTGCGTCCCTCAAGACCTTACTGAAGAAGGCAACCAGCTACTCTTGATCATCAACATTCTTCTGCAAGAGTACCGCTGCGATTGTATCACTGGAAGCAAATGAAAAAATGTAAAATACCTTGGAGAAATCGGGGCTGATCAAAACAGGGGCTGTTGTGAT
>JZKD02S1872253.1:7543-25257 GCA_000966675.3 Picea glauca
TTTAGGGCCTCAAAACAGCTCCGAAAGTTCAGGACCCAAAGAACTGCTAAAAATAGTAAATTGTGCTACGATTAAGGAAACTGAAAAGCTGAAAGAAACAATGGTGTGGGTCCAAGTGGAATAGGTGGGTGGCCACCAATATCCACCTAGATCACAATCCGTAATGAATATTGGATAATCACAGAATGCCATTAAAATGTCCAAATAATAATAAATATGACTTGGAACACAATCCTTGAAAAGATTTTTTTTCTCTCGTTGGCCCATTATCAGGCTCAGAAGTGGCACATTTGTGGTGCTTGACAGTGATGATGGCTCCTCTTCTAACTCCCACTCTGACCTGGTTATTGGTCTTCCTCAACATCCCTAGTCCTAGCTACTTTCCGTGGGACGTTTTCTGGCACAACATTTATGCTGGAATGCTTTCCTCTGACATACTTCATTGTCTAGGGTTTACCTTTTTGGATTTGCCCCCCTTTTGAGTCCACCCGGACCCCTTTTCCATATTATTCTCTACTCTTTCTTTCTTTTTTTAACATAGGTCTTAGACTGTTTCAGAGATGCTCTAGGCACTCCTTATTGCTGTTGTCAATTGTTGTTCTTCCCAGTCCTGTTGATCTATTTTGGTCACTTGTGGGCATTAATAAAATTTCCTTCTCTTCTTTCGTTCTCTTTATTGACTGTTTTAAAATGGGTTTCGGCAGTGATCGAGTTGTTTTGCAACAGTGGATGCAAAATTCATCATAGTATTTTCAATTTTTCCATGCAACAAAGACTGTGCTGAGGTCAAGCAGTTTCTTGGTAGGTTTAATTCAGTTGACATAATTGAATTTCAGATTATTTGATTTATATTCTTTGATGTTTTAAAAGTATTTATGTTAATAATTACATATTCTTTACGTGAAAGATTTTATTTTCCCAACAGGTATTGGGTGAGGTTTACAGAGTGTTAAGCCATCCACCATGCTTCCATTCTCGCTACAGTTTGCCACATTCCTATAGCATGAATTTCAAAGGGATGAGACTAGGTGCAATTCCAGGGCATTTGGCAGATAGATACTCCTCAGATCTGGCACCTTAGGGAAAGGAAATCCTCTCTTTGCAGTGCAGTTACTCGGGGCATGTTTCTTTAAGCACTTCCAAAAAAAAACTCTCTTGGGTATTAGAAGTAAAATTTATTTCAATACAGTAATCAAAAAAATTCCTTGATGCTTTCTCCCATGAGATGAGTTTGCAAAAAAAAAATGCATCTAACAGTAACTATGCAAATAAGTCGATGAAAGAAAAAAATGACTTGCCTTCCACAATCCATCACTAGCCAAAATGAGAAATTCTATGGTTGCATCTATGCTCGTGTCTCTCACATCTGGTTCCGAACTTAAATGTTGCTTCAGGCTCCTGTCACCGAATGCACGAGCTACAGCAAGCTGACCATTGACTCGAGGTACATCTCCTAAAATACCAAAAAAGAACGCCAATAAGAATACAAATTATCTGACCTAGAAATTAATCATAGAATTATACAATTACAAATCAAAAATAATATTTAAGTAGGTTCTCATTAAAATTAATTTCTGTACAGGATTTGTACTGGTACCTGGCAGGAGTGTCACAAATCCACCCTTCTTCTCGATGGTTTGGCGTTCAATACTTGGCTCATGATCAACAGTCAGCTGAATAGCAGTGCCACTTTTACATATAACAGCCCTAGAATCCCCTATATTTGCTACAAAGAGTTTCTTCCCATCAACTAGAATAGCAGTAACTGCTGTGGAGCCACCAGGCCCTAAATCAGCTGCCTTTGCCAAAATTTTTCCATCAGTCCAGTTGTATGCATTCTTGATGGCACCTACTGGGTCTGTCCAGAACTTAGGCTGCATTATTATATGAGAGATACTTGTCAGTATTAAAATACTTAATTCGCATTTTACACAATGAAACTTTGAAAATAGCAACAAAGTGACACCCAACACAACAAATGACAGAATCAGCTGTAAAAAAATTTCCTGGATGTGCATCAAAGTCACAAATCTCATCTGACATACAATTTTTCTAAAGAGTCATCTGAGAACAATCCTATTTTATATAAATCCTATTTTCTAAAGAGTCATCTGAGAACAATCCCATTTTATATAAATCCTATTTTCTAAAGAGTCATCTGAGAAAAATCCTTATATATTGAAATCAAAGTTCAATACTAACTGGCTCCCTACCTTGAATGAAACTGTTGCTGAGACATAAAAGAACAGCCCCACTCACCTACTATCAATTCAGATTGACAATTAAGCATGCAAACCCGGTTTGGCTCACGCTAGGTGCATGAGACACATGAACATAGAAATATAGGAAATATGTGAACAGTTTAAGCTATTTGAAAGTTTGTGGATTTATGCATGAAACATATTCAACTAGAAATATGATGTGGAAAAACAAGAAATTCCATAATATGTGAGAAGTGAAATGTTTGAGAATCTTTGCCTATGAGGTTTGAGAAAGGAGAAAAATATTGTTCGTAGATACAGATCATTGTTCCCCAAAGATAAAACACAGGAAATGAATCCATGAATTCAATGCAAATAGAGACACCATAATCAAATTCATATAGAGGAGAAAATGAAATTGTTTCACAAGTTACATGGAATCAAGGGATTTGAGATAAACATATACAATTTGGAAATTGGAAAAAATCTTTGAACCTGCTCCAATTTAATGTTTAATTTTAATTTTTAATTTTCTAGCAATAGCAAAATAATACGTACAAATACATGTAACAATACAATCAACTAAAAATAGATGTAATTTTTGTTTTCAAGGAAAACCTCACAGAAAACCCTCTGAGTACTTCCCATGACCCACGGATGGTAAACCAAGTAGACCGTCAGCACTGATTACAGTGCCTAACCCTGAGGGAATCAAGAGAGTCAAACCCGTGACCTCCTATACCTCTGAGAGGTTCAATATCTGGCTCCAAGACCAATCAAGCCAACCCTCGGTGCTCAAAAATTATATGTATTTGGTAACAAGGTATGATACATATCATCAAGCTCAGATAGGAAATAGGTTGGTAACAATGGAAAAAGACTTACAGATTAGCTAATTTAGACAGTGTCATTGACAACAAAATCAAGAATCTTATTCCAGACTATCATTTAAGTTGAGACTCAAACCCCACATAACTAATGGAAGGACTGAAATTAGCTAAGCCCTTTCCCAGATACTAATGTATATATGTAGAAGATACATTGGTATTTTAAATTTAATCCAACGACAACCAGGATGGAGGTTTACCATAGTTAGTGCAATTCAACCCTAGAACTGCTCCAGTAAATGAAGAATTTGCGATAGGCAGATTATCTTAGATCCTTCACTATAGCCTTAAAAGATAAGTTCCTTGAATGAAGAAGGCTAATAAATTCTTTATCCAAAGGTTCCTCTGTCTGCCTCTTTCTCACCATTACTCAATTGATAGGGAATTTCTTAAACTGGTCAAGTATTAGGTGCTAACTCCACCTTTTTTTCTGTAGGTATCCCTGCTTGAAAATCTTGTGGAAATTTCTTGATTCTCGATATCACAAGTGACACACTGTTTTGAAGAAAATATAGCAAAAGCAACTATTCCTTTTTCCAAAATGTTCTTGATTGAGAAAATCACTTGCATACTTCTCAGATCTTTTTTTCCACGATCTATCGACACAATGCTTGCTGCATAAAGTAGACTAAATGATAATGAAGATTGCAACTTGCAACTTTCATACAACTATTTCTGCCCAAAATTATCGTTCTGCACTATGCCCATAGTCTCAAAACCTAGTTTGTCAAAGGTCCTGAATAACTATGGTCATTGTCACTGAAAACTCATTCCCAACTTAAGTTCCATTTCCATCTGCAAACTCCAGAGGTGTGGTCTCCATATGCACCTTCTAACTAAATTAGTTCAGATCAAACAGTAGGTATGATAGCTGTCAATTACTACTGCAATGTTTTCACTGTTTAAACATTATTCTACACTGGAATTTAAGACAAATAATTGACGTTCATAACTTTGCTTCGGTGAGCTTACCCTACAAAACAAATTCTCTGTATCCCTTTATTCATATACCATTAAAATAACTCTATTCTCAAGTTTTTTGGCAATGGAAGAAGGTTGCTTCTCCAGACAAAGAAAACCGCAATGTCCTTGCATCTCATAAGCAAAACAAAATGTCCTCTATCATGCATCTAGCTTTCTTTTCAAAATCTACTATTTGAAAGCCTTCATAAACTCCTTTGTTCTACTTGTCTTTACTAGAAATTTTGTAAATGAGGACAATTAGAGAATGATTCATGGTCGTACTTATAATTTTCACACTTCTTACTGGCATGGACTAAAGCAAGGAAGCAAAGATGAAGTTAATCTCAGCGCTCCAGTTCTTTTCTAAGATGTCAGATCTTCCTTATGCTGATTCTCCAGCCTTAAATACAGACAGTACCAGACTGTAGAGTCCTTTGTTCTACTTGTCTTTAATAGAAATTTTGTAAACGAGGACAATTAGAGAATGACTCATGCTTATACTTATAATTTTCACACTTCTTACTGGCATAGACTAAAGCAAGGCTGCAAAGATGAAGTTAATCTTAGCGCTCAAGTTCTTTTCTAAGATGTCAGATTTTCCTTATGCTGATTCTCCAGCCTTAAATACAGATTGTACCGGATCAATGAGACCACACACATCTTCCCATTCAGTAGTCAGATGACCCACTTCCAGGAGGATACATATCAGTACCCACTCTCTGTGTGGATCTGCCTGCCAACCTAGGTACATCTGGCCTCCAGAAACCCACCACTAGATTCTTCTCGGAGACCTTGAATGTTAGGAGAGATTCAATTGACTGCTTCCAGTGCCCTCACAGGATTACCTGGCCAAGCCCTCTCAGCCCCAGGCACTCCCCAGATGATATTATCGAGCAGCGCAATGGTAGCTTCAGAGTGATTGATACAGGCATGGATTCTTCTTCTCCCTCCTCTACTTTTATATATATACCTAATGATAACTAGAGGGCTTTCTTTTCTTCTGTTATTTGTTTATACTCGCTTGTGTCTTCTATTTCTGGTTTTCAGGACTTGCCTTGGGAATTCCTTATTTGTTTATACTCGCTTGTGTCTTTTATTTCTGGTTTTCAGGACTTGCCTTGGGAATTCCCACCGTATGTTGTAACTGGTGTACTTTTGAGTCCCATTGACCTATCTTTTGTTCACCCATTGTCATTAATAAAATTAGTCTTATCTTATCTTGTGTCGCCCCTTAATAGGAAATGGTACTGTGATACAGAAACAACAGCCAGCACTAACTCTCACCAATTTAGAACCTCATCTAGGAGTGAGCACTCAGTGCCTATACTTTCTTTTCTATATTTGAGGCCACTGTACATCAAGAAATTACACTGTACAATACAAATATTCAAATGACACTCCCAGTAATTCCATCTCGGCAGCAGCAATCTCAGTTACATACCATGAACCACGTAATCCAAATGTACATCGAGAAATTGCACAGTACAAAACAAGTAATCGAGTGACACCTCCCATTAGTTCCGTTCCCACAACAGCAATCTCGGTTATATACCACGAGCCTCAAAATTTTGATGACATGGTTCATGGTATACAACTGAGATTGCTGTTGCTGAAATGGAATTAATGGGAGGTGTCTCTTGAATAATTGTTTTGTACAGTGTAATTTCTTGAGGTATATTGGCCTCAATAGCCATTGTGTTCTAGGCTTATTCTACATTGCATCCTTAATATCTGAAGCAAGATCCATTCAATGACTCTGCTGAGGGTCGTTGTTTTTAAACGATAATGAGATTTACTTGCAGTTAATTCTTAGCTGTAAAAATTTTACACATTTAGGGAAGAAAGGCACACCCATCATAAGTTTTACTTCATGAATTGGAAGGTTAGTGTACAAAAAGCAATATAGTATTTTTTTGGTCGTTGCACCAAGAGTAGCAAGGTGCTCTACAGCCCAGAATAGATGTTGTCACGTACATATATGGCAACATCTAAAAAAATTTAAACCGGCATAGATCCATCTTAAACCTGGATCTGACAAGCACCGAGAGATCAAATGATAAAAAAATATACACCTCAAGAAATTTGATCCCTCTTGGTGCTTGATACATCTGAGTTTAAGATGGATCTACACTGAAGCACTGGTTTAATAAAACCCTTTAAAAAATGTTAAAAAATGTATTAAAGCATCATCATTAACAAATTTGAATAAAGTTGATCAGTTCAAAACTTATAGAAACAGTTGAAATGCAATACAAAATCTTACAAAAAGGCCAAGAAAATTTGAGATGACCAAACAGGGCACGAGCACTTCATACCCACCTCATTTAAAATGTTGTCAAAAAGATTTGATTGCAAGTAACATGGTACGCCATGTCCCAAATGTCCGTCAAAGATAGCAAAAAGGCCCAAATCATGATCTTTTAGATGCCTATACTCTGCAACATGATAGTCCTCCATATCATGCCTTGTTTTACCTTTCACTAAATGAAATCCATGAATTACTTTATTGTTTGGTAATTTGCAACGTCCTTTTCCTGTATCAGATGAGGAAGGAGTGAAGCCAGCTGCCATCTTCAGTAAGCACACAACAAGAGAACATAAGTACCGGTTAGTATCTATCATGAGTAAAACTGTAAAATATCTCATAAATCACAAAGGATTTTAATAGAACTCAAATTCCCCGGGAATGAAACCATTCATGCAACTATGAAGTAGACCAGAAAATTGAACAAAGAAAGCTTACTAAAAAATCAGGCACTGGTCCATTTTCTAATCTGTAAAAACATATACAATTGTAGCACTTACCATATCATAATCCCAATACAAGAAATTGTCTATCCAGTGGTTTATTAGTTATGATCCTTCGACAAAAATTGCTTGAATTAATGGGTACAGTGGCATTTGATAACACTAGTGCTGCAGGTCCAGTTTAATGAAATCATCACATGCACACAGCTTATCGGCCCCAAAAGGAAATGGCAAAAGATAATCCATAATTTTCGTTTATAAGATTTTCATGGATCAATGGCTTGTAAAATGGGTTGTAGATTTGCTGATTTTTCATGAAAAAGCATAAGAGAACCCAAATGTCAAGTTTTACAACACCTAGCTTTTAATAGAAACCCGAGTTAACCATTTTACACCATATAGAGTAATATTTTCAGTTCCCTATTGTCGATAAGGCCTAGAAATTGAAAAATCTAAATAATACCCTTGTTTGAGTTCTCCTCTGAACTAAATAAACAGGAGTCCAGTCTAGTCAGAAATTAAAACTGCTCAATTAATCAGCCAAATGCAAAAATATGATTAGAACCCAGATAATCAATCACACACCATCGGTTTGCTCAAGCAGGAATGGGGATTTCGTTCAAATAACTTAGGGATGACTCAACCCCAGAGGAGAACATGTCTAAATAGTTCATAATGGTCCTCTAATATGCCCTATAGATCAAGAACAACATGGAATTGGTCTCTTGCCCTCTGCATACAGTTGAGAGAGGTTTGTGAATGTTATTGGATAATAATGTTAGATGAGGCCCTACTGATTCCAGCCTGGCTACTCCCAAAGTTCAACAGAGGCTAGGGGAAGTTATCAAACAAGTTTGAGTTTATTGAATTCTAATCTCCCTCCTCCATAATTATTGAATTGGGACCTATCTTCTGCAGCCTACAATTACTCACTATATGCAGATAAACTTATGAAACAATTCTAGATATGCAGAGCTGCCTGTGGTAATTTTTTGGTTCTTTTTCTCCCAATTCTGAGTTGGCGAAGCTCTGGGACTATACTCCCAAAGTTCAACATAGGCAAGCGGAAGTTATCAAACAAGTTTGAGTTTATTGAATTCTAATCTCCCTCCTCCACAATTATTGAATTGGGACCTATCTTCTGCAGCCCACAATTACTCACTATATGCGGATAAACTTATGAAACAATTCTAGATATGCAGAGTTTTTTGGTTCTTTTTCTCCCAATTCTGAGTTGGCGAAGCTCTGGGTTTATACGTGGTTCCATGCCTATTAGGCACCCATGTTCTCATCATGGCTTGGGAGCTCTGCACTGGCCACTTAAGAATTTTACGACAGCTCATATGTCAGTATCTAAGCAACACAGATCAATCCTCAAACAAAAGGAGGAACCAAGCTTGGGAGCTCTGTACCGGCCACTTGAATTTCACAACGACTCATATGTCAACATCTAAGCAACACAGATCAATCCTCATACAAAATAGAGAACCAGGTTCAAGCGTAGTGGGGGGAGACTGCAGGCTGCCGGTAACCGAGGCAAACCCTTTCCCTCATTATTTTTTTTTAATTATGTATCTATCATCCATTCATACCATATTGATATTCAATTTCTTAGCATATTTGAACTACCAACCTAACTTGCTGGCAATTGCCACCTAACAAGGACAATCCATCGCTCAACCCTTTATGTAAGAAGAACCAAGAACTCATACCCCAATTAATAAGACCCAACGCTAACCATACCAAAAACCACTTGTACAGGACTCTTTCTATACCAACAAGAAAGAATTCCTCCTACTATTACACACAGTCAGTTCCGAGCATGCTTGCAAAATAATAGGCCAGACCCACTAAGTCTGCTCATCATGAATCACCCAAAATTCATCATTTTCTCTGACACGCACAGAAGGAGAAGACTGTGTGTGTTGTGTCCATGGAAATGAAGAATTCATGAACACCCACTTCCAACTGCTAAACATTTCAAAACCTCAAACAAAGAAAACAAAAAATAAAATGAAAACTCAAGGCAAACCCAGCGAGAATACCTTAATCCTAGTGAAGAACTCCTTCTTTCCTTTAGCCTTAGAGGAGGCCATGGAGCTATTCTCCCCGTTGGAGATCATAACAGATATGTGTGACACACCGCCAATCTTAATTGAAACCGACAAATTCACTGCAGATACCCACTTTCAGAACTCGAAATATCTCTCAGCTATTCAAATTGAAATGAATCTTAATCGAACCACCAATTGTGAGGGCATATAAGAGGCACCAAAACTAAGAGGAGGACACAGTATCATACAAATCTTCTTTCCTGGAAAGTCGTAACCCATCCCACCAGAAGTCTCTGTCTTGACGTTAAAGGGAGAAAGACTTGCATTGTATCCCTGAGCTTTCAATGAAGCTTCCTTTGATTGAACCGTATTCCAAAGCTGGTCAAACCTTCAATTTTAAAAAACAAAAAAAAAAAAATCCAATTCTACCTCCACTGCTTCAAATTATAGATTTATTATAACAGGGTGATTGGCCCCTTCACATCCCGGGGAGTGGGTATTTGGCCCAATATATTATTCATTCTTATTTGTTTTATCAAAGCTCAGTGCCCAAACTCAGACGTAGCACCCGCGTCTGGTAATGGATTTTTATATTGATAGTTGATTAGAAATTTTGTACGTGAAGTTTTAAAGAAAAAAAAAAATCCAATTTACAAATCCTACAAAAATAAAATAAAAATTTTAAATATAATTAGACTTCTATAATGATATAGTAAAAATGTTGTTAAAGATTTTTTCTCAATTTTAAATCCATGGAGAGAAAAGTTTTAACTCCCTCCCCAATCAAAATATCTCCCCCCCCCCATTAAAATATTTTGACTCTCTTTGGAAATTTGGGTGACGAAATTTATGACCACGGGCATGCGATAAAAAAAGTGTATTTAATTATATTATTATTTATTTATATGTACGTTACGTTGAGAAAAGGGACACTTGTAAAGTCAAAGCGGGTGTCCATTTCATGTATTAAATATATATAAAGGATGCAACTTCTTTAGGGTTTCACACACTGTCTTTAAGATGCCGGTCAATACAGGGCTTTGACTCATAAATGTTGGACATCTCAATGTGAAAGGGAATCAATAAATGCAAGATTCCCATATAGAACGACCTAAAAGTTATGACAAGGAGGAACGGGAAGAAGGATTGAGATTACACTCTGATTGTGTGGATAAGGTAAGGGAAGGTATAGTAATGCCAAAAGTTTAGGTTTTGGTTGGTTGGTTGGTGTATAGTAAATAGATTGGTAGGAGTTTATTTTTATTAATTTAAATCTAATTTAAATATATTTTGTATGGTTTTTGTTAAAAATTTTGGAGTAATTGATGGAATTCAAACTTATGAGTTATTGTTTTTGTTTTCTATGCGGAACATGTTTTTGGATGATTTAATTAATTAAATTAATCTTTGGAGTTTATATTTATATTCTTGTATACACACATGTGTATGTATACATATATGTAATAATAACAATAATGGACTTTTAAGGTTACTACATAGTCATATACCAAATTGATGTATGAGACCTCTTGTTTATTGGATAGGGGACCCTCTTCATAGATCAATTTAACTACTTAGTATATGAAGGTGTACATACCCTACCCCCATCCAAATTCAAACATATGACCCCAACGAGGAAACACATATTTTTAACCATTAGGCCCATATATATATATATATATATATATATAACCATTAGGCTATATAAACACATATTCTTAACCATTAGGCTCATATATGTGTGTGTGTGTGTGTGTGTGTGTGTGGCATCCCTTATTAAATACAAACACGCTTAAAAGAAAATGGCCTCTCTTAGAGACATGAGGGCATTTTATAATTGCAAACTAGCTTCAGATAGCATCTTATCTACTATAGCCACTATAAGGCATCTCAATTATTAATTACATTTGTTGGGTCCTTCCAACATTCAACTAGACAATATGTCCACCACGTAGCATACAAAATAGACAAAAGAGAAAGTGGTGTTTTATCTTGTCTATGGGATCACTAAGATAGTGTCTTCCACTTTATAGATATAAATCAAATTTAGAGTTATATGAATTCCATGAAATAAGTTGTTCGCAATATTGTTGGTGTCCATTGTGTGGTAAAACATCAAGATATAAGAGAGGATATAGCCCTAAACTTCATAAGTAATCCCTTAAACATCAAAGATACCAAACATTCACCATGAGAGACACAAGAATTTAGAGAGAATAACTCGTAAGGTAGGGTAACACCATCAAATACTCCTTATGGAAGGAATCACTCCACAAGTCATGCTTGTTCCAAGACAATACAACCCAACACACCCTCAATACAATGATACCCATGAGTATTTATACTTTCTCATGAATATTCCCAGGGGTCTATGCCAACCACCCATTATTATTATATTATTTCCTTTTAATTACATAGTGGATCTATTCCATTATTATGGCCACATTACATTCATTATCCCCTTGGGTACCTTCCTAGGTACATTACATTCCATCCCCCTTAGCATGTTTTGTCCTCGAAACATGTGAAGAAACCATATAATATAACTTATTGAGCAATGTAGTCAATTGGTACCATGCACAAGCATCCACCCTACTGAAATGTGGACATAGGGTCCAACTATGGCCTTTCCTCAATCTTGATTCTAGTTTCTTCTTGGGATCCATGTCTTCGCTATGCTACTTTGAAATCTTCATGCATTGCTTTTAGTCCTCCATCTGCCAACATACGTGTTGCTTCTCCAATCCCATGTTGATCCATAGTAAGTTTCTTGGCATTCATGCCCTAGCCTTGATGACTATTATGTATCTGTGTGGTGTGGGTGGCGATATACAACAACCTTAGCTATCAGTTCTTCTTTCGTTGACTCTCCAACATGTGGTTCCCTTGAAACATTTAGTGCCTTATATTTTTCTCCATGTTTATGCCCTTCCTTTGGTTTTTCTTATAGTGCTTTTGTAGGCTCTTCTTCTGATTCAACCTTAGATTCTGCATTTGATGTGTCAAGAAATACTGCAATTTGTTTCTTTACAAGGACTTATTCAAGTACTCCCTTGGGTTCGTCTTGCTTAGTAAGAGGTAAATCCTGCAATGTAATTTTCTTTTTCTCGTACCATAGCTTCAAAAACTTATTTTGCACATTATTATTAACTATACCAACTGAGTCCATCCAAAGATATCCAAGAATAATATCCACATCATACATGTCTAAGGCATGAGAATTTGAATGCGGGACATATTTATCCTTAGTAATCTTCAAATCCTTAAAAATTTTAACATTCTCACCTTCAACCTGTGTGCTTTGAATATGTTTTGTAGTAACTTGAAATCTTTTATCCAAATTAACATTGATGAGATTATGATTGCAACTAGGGTTAATAGAAACAATGGCATTCTCTTGTTGAAGGCATCCATGAACCTGTAATACGAATTTTGTGCATGAAAACAAACCCTCGGTGCTTTCTTTATCCTTACTCTTGGCATGAGACCATTTTTCTAAAAGTAATTTTTCATATTCTTCATCGGAAAGTGCCATCATCTTGCAATAGTCAAATGACCACCACAATATGGTAGCATTTTCTTTGAAACCATCATGTAGACAAGCTTTCCACTTCTCTTTCCATAATGAATTTCGGTACTTTGTGAATTATTCAATACTAGAACCATCATCTTTGGTAATAAAATACATCTTGTTTTGAAAACCCAAAAATAAAACTAGGGTTTTAAAAAAAATCACTCACTTTTCAATGGAGTTCCTTTATGTAGTTAGGGTTTGAGACTGAAAATGTAAAACAATCATAACTTTTGTTATACTTCTCAGATTGGATATTATGACCCCAATTATGAAATTTCATAGATTATATGGATCTATTATCACTAATTTGACTGAAATCTATGCACTCTAGCAAAAGAAATCCAATCTATGAAATTTGTGGCCATCACCGAGAAAAAACCCTAAAAATAGTTGATTTTAAATTGCCAATAACTCCACTTTTTGGACTCTGTTTTGGACAATTTTTTTTCAACTTGGTTATTTTTTCAAGAGATTTGTGGCTAGTTTCTTCAAATTATGCACAAAAAGTTTCAAAAATCGCCATGAATGCTTCTGTCCTCTTTTTTTCATCAAAAATCAACAAAAAGAAAAAAAAAAATCTCTCACTTTGTGCCCAAAAATCCTCCCACTTCATGCACAAGAAAGAGATTTGATGCCACTTGTAGTAAAAAATCAATATATAAGATAGAATATAGCTCTAAACTTCGTAAATAAACCCTTAAACATCAAAGATATCAAGCATTCACTGTGAACAACACAAGAATATTGAGAGAAGAATCCTTAAGGTAGGGTAACACCATCAAATACTCATTATGGAGGGATCCACTCCACAAGCCATGCATGCTATAAGACAATACAATCCAAAACACCCCCAATACAATGATATGCATGATTATTTATTATTTCTCATGAGTATTCATAGGGGTCTATGCCAACTACCCCTTGTTATTATATTATTTCCTTGTAAATACATAGTTGGCCTATTCCATTATAATGGCCACATTATATTCATTATCCCTTTGGTACCTCCCCAGGTACATTACAAATTGTCATAGATAAAAGTGTCCATAGGTTGGGAATTTGTCGATCAATCAATATCATCATTAAATATATCAATGCAATCTTTTATCACAAAATCTTCAATGATATACTGTGTACAATGTGGCTCTATAGGGATCTAGATGATTTGAAAGATCCTTCTTGCATACATGTATCTCTTGTTGTATATGTGTTGATAGTGTGTTCGAGATGGAGTTCCAATTGTATTATTAATAATTAGTAGATACCACCAAACAGATGGCGTCCCCCAATCTTCTAGAAGGAATCCAATGTTTTTTATTAATTGGTCATTTACTAGAATCATGACGTGACAATAGTTTTATGCATTAAACCATATATGATTAACCATTAACCATTGTTGTATGTAATCATAGATCTACTTGGGCTAGATATAGCCTTTTATCTTTTCTTGATGATACCTCAATGTCACTAAAAGTTTTGCTCTGCTAATTTATATCATAGCCTTATGCAAATAATAAGAAGGTTCTACTCTCCATTGTATTTGTCACATCAATGCATCTAGGAGTTCTTATATCTTTAGGGCCCATGATGCTTCTTAGTGGCTTCTTATGAAAATTTTGCACATTTTAGAGTACTCACTAATATCCATTCTTGCTCAACTCTGTTGATCTACAATAACAATGTCCTTTCTTTGGATATGCTCGGCTTCACAATCGAATTTATGAATGAAACTTTGCCACCTAGTTAATTTCCCATGTTTATCCAATGTTGGATCAATATTCCTAGTAAGGAATCCTTTTAATCCTTTATAGACTGATTGTATGATAAACTTGTATGGCATAATGAATACTCAAAAAGATTTTAAGGTTTTCACAACTACATATATCTCCAACTCTATGTTGTGATATCTTTCTTATGTATTTTCCCACACACATGATGCATATTTGCATAGTTTTCCATCTTCTAAGAGTGTTGCTCCCTATCGTGAGGTTGAAGTGTTGGTTTGTACTATATATTTTCTTTATTCTCTAGGTATCTTCAATGAAGGGGTAGTCTTGGATTTTTCTTTAATGTTCAACACTGCTTAGAATATGTTCTTATATCAACATTCATTATCCTTTTCTAAGAATTGTTTATAACTTCTATATCTCAAGAGATATATCTTTCAAGAAAGGTAGAATGTAATTGGCACAACCATTGAATGATTGTAACTGTTTTCATGAATCAATTTTGTTGGGAAACTTTTCAAATGTTTATTCCATGTATGGTTGAGGTTGGACTTTACCATTCTTGATATATAGTCCTAAGATATTCATATCTTCTTTATACATTTCCATCTTGCTCTTTGATAGAACAATTCCATTTTCTTGAACTACTTTTAAGAATTTCTCAAGATGGATACTAGTGTTGGAGTAGATTGTCTTTATGAGGCATTGGAAATCTAAATTTGACAATGATTACATTTAATGGCTCATATTCAAATTGTTCTCTTTGAGTGTTGAAAGTTCTTGATATATAGTCCTAAGATATCCATATCTTCTTTATACATTTCCATCTTGCTCTTTGATAGAACAATTCCATTTTCTTGAACTACTTTTAAGAATTTCTCAAGATGGATATTAGTGTTGGAGTAGATTGTCTTTATGAGGCATTGGAAATCTAAATTTGACAATGATTACATTTAATGGTTCATATTCAAATTGTTCTCTTTGAGTGTTGAAAGTTTTTTGTGGATATCTTTTGTAGAAGTCTCGATTTAGTGAAGTCTACTTTTACAATCAACTATGCTATAAATCATGTTTCCTATAGTGAAGTCTACTTTTACAATCAACTATGCTATAAATCATGTTTCCTATTAGGTGTTGGAGTAGATAGTCTTCATTAGGCATTGGAAATCTAAATTTGACAATGATTACATTTAATGGCTCATAATTGATAACCATCCTCTTTCCCCCCTTTAATTTCATTTTGCTTATTGAGCATAAATATTGGGCATGAGAAGTYGAATGCAAATGGTTGGATTAGTTTCCGCTTTAGGAGTTCATCTAAAGCTGCCTCCATATCTTTTCTACCCTTGGGATTGATCAAGCGTTCCTTTCCATATGTTATACTCCATGGAAGTGTATTGATTTCACAAACTTGTTTGGCTAACATCCAAAATGCTTGAGGATTTAGGTTGCAACACATTTTTTAATTCTTTTACTAAACCACTTATTTGATTTCTATACATGGCCATATGTTTTTTAATTTTTTCTCTTCTTGCAACCTTGTTTGATGTTAACTGCCCATAATGTGTTTGTATTTCTTCCAAACCAAGTGTTTCTTCTTCAAGTTTGGATCAAAGCTAAGTAACTATATCTTCAACCTCCTCATTTGTAGGTTGAGGATCTGATTCTTCAATTTTCATTTCCAAACAAAATTATGGGACACTAGACACCATTGTAATGAGTGATGAAAATATAGCTTTCAACATTGTTTATGGTATATGTAGGAAATGGTAATTCAAACTATTTCTCCAGTATAGCATATTCTGAGATGGCAATAGAGACAATAAAAGGAATCATATATATGCATGTTCTTAGATCTACAAGTAATTCACAATTGCAATAAATGTATATTTTTACATAGCTAAGACATAAGTTGTAATTGATTTGTATAGATTATGAAAACACTATGTTGGAACACAACTTTCATGAATCATATTATATGTACGCCCTATATCAAAAGGGAAATGAGTTTTTACTAATTTACATGTAATCTATCTGTTCAACAACACAGGTATTCCAACAGAGGACGAACACCTTCAGTAACCACTCACATAACCAAATCAAAGATCAACACACCGATGTTTTCACGTGGTAAAAACCCTACGGGGAAACATCCACGGCCCCAGCCAACGTGACCACTTGGAGCAGTTTATTAATGCAAATAAAAAGATTATAGAGAGATTTTACAAGAGAGTTTCTCACAATCGATCATCAACAAATGACCCTCCATGCTCTTTAAATAGAGATCATGGACCAATTGGGTGTTAAGCCATGGATCAATGGTTGTTAAGATCGAGGATATTATGAACTGTTGGATCACTCTATGTCAGGAACATATCGTGACCGTCGGATTTCCTAACTACAAATGCATACTAATGCATACTAAAGAAACACACTAGAAAACACACTCTTACCTAACAACACAATAGACCAAGTAGATCTTAACTAACTCCTAAGTGTTTAAATATCCTAACATCCCCCCTTAAGAACAACTTGTGATAGGATTGAAGGATTTACAATAGAGACACAATAGGAGAAGGAAGGAGGCATTAGAGCCTATCCCCCCTTAATGACAACTTCCTGGACTCCTAACATAGACCGAAGTTTGGAAAACTTCGCTTCTGTAAGAGACTTTGTGAAAATGTCTGCAACTTGATCTTCTATAGGGAAAAAGAGCACTTCAATAACTTGATCATGAATGAGCTTTTTGATGAAGTGCATGTGTAGCTCGATGTGTTTGCTACGTTGATGTTGAACTGGGTCTTTGTGGAGCTTGATGGCACTCTGATTGTCACACCAAAGGTTGGTTGAATGCTACTGCTGGAATCCAAACTCTGAAAGGATCTGTCAAAGCCACAGGGCTTCCTGACTTGCATTTACTGTTGCTCGATACTCTTCTTCTGCTGAAGAAAGTGCAATAGCATGTTGTTTCTTACAGGCCCAAGTGACAGATCTTGAACCAAGGCTGAAAACATAACCTGCATTAGACTTTTGATCATCAGGGTCGTCGGCCCAATATGAATCAGTGAAACCAACCAATAAAGGAGTCCCCCCTGAACTGTAATGTATCCCGAACTGAAATGTACCATGAACATAGCGAAGTATCCTTTTAGATGCTTTCCAATGGATTTCCTGGGGTGTTTGCATATACCAGGAAACAAGACCAACAACATAGGAAAGATCAGGACGGGTATGAGTCAAGTATAAGAGGCTACCAACTAACTAACAGTACAGGGTGGCATCAACTTCAGGAGAAGTACATGTGGCAATAAGTTTGACTCCAGACTGGAAGGGAGAAGAGGTCGGTTTACAATTGTCCATGTGAAAGCGACGAAGAAGGTCACAATCATACTTAGACTAGGAAAGAAAAATTCCTTCATTGGTTTGCAAAACTTGGAGGCCAAGGAAATAGTACAAAAAGCCTAAGTCTGTCATTTCAAATTTCTTCTTAAGGCTAGTTTTCACATGGTTTAAAAGTTTTGAGTCACTACCAGTAAGGATAAGGTCATCAACATAAAGGA
>JZKD02S1872253.1:25267-37527 GCA_000966675.3 Picea glauca
TGGATAATGGGCAAGGATTCTAGATCCTTTCCACTTGTAAAAGATAAGATAGGGTTTGTTAATGGTTAGTGAGTCACTGATGACTCGTAGGGGTCAGTTGAGTTTATTAAGGACTATGTTCCTTAATCATAGGATCTGGAAACATAAATCCATTGTAATTAAATATAATTTTTGGTTGATGATTAGAGGGCGGAACCTAGTTTAATCCAGGTTTAGCCTAGATGAGGGTTATCTCACAGAGCTCGAGGAGAGAGATATAGGAGATAGAGATAGAGTGTGAAATGAAGAAAAACACAGTGAATTGTGAAAGAATTCTGAAGGAATGCAGTAATGAAAATTCTTTCTTTCTGTGTAAATATTCTGTACTCATGATTGTTTTCTTATTTGATTTGTGATTTTCTCATTTTCAATGGATCGAATAACAGTAATTCATTGTATGGTTTAGAGAGGAATTACTTTGAGAGGGATTCTGTAAAGTTCTGGAAATCTTTACGGTCGTTATAGGGAGGAAGGCCCTGGATTTTAAATACAATATGTAAATGTTAACATTCTGTTCAACTGTGTATATCCATCTACTGTTATCGTAGACCGGGGAAGATGTGATACATCTGACTTATCAGAGGAGTATCGATTCCATGGAGCATGTGTTTGAATCGATTGATGAACAGAGAAAAGGGGAATGAATAGTCCAGTTTACATGAAGAGAATCGATGATACTGATTTAAGCGGTGTTTGGCCAATGGGAAAATGAACAGTTAAGATTCATTGAGAATCGAATGGACGAGATCATGGCGGAGGTTGAAGGCTGAGAAATAGACGATCCAGATCTCAGCGGAGAAGGGGGAATGCGGAGTTCGAGGCACCTTGGTGATTCCGTTGGAGGATACGTGTCGAATAGTGTATGGGAGCGGAAAATGCAAGGAAGATACAAACTTCACTTTTTGTGATTTTCCGTTGGGGTTTTGGTCATGTTGACAAGTCATGTGGTGTTAAACATGTTAATGAAAAGTTATTTCCGCTGGGGCTTAAGTAGAGTAAGGTGCTAGCTTGCTAGAGAAGAGGAGTCTCGCCAATGTTTAGTGGAAACGTTAACTTAGTGACAGTTTACGACTTTTAGTTCTGTCACCAATTAAATTGGAAATTAGAGAAGTCTTAAAAAGAATGGTGAAGGACCATATTCAAGAAAGATTCCAATACCGAAAATTGTGGAATCGAGGGTCTACTTTGACATAGCAAGTGGTGCTTGCATCAATTGGTCAATCCGAAAGGTACTACAACAAACTCGTAATGCCCAAATCGAGTTCGATAGGCGGTTTTTGGGATATCGCCTTCCTTAATCCTTAACTGGTGATACCCTGATCGCAAATCGATCTTTGAGAATACTACTGCTCCTTTCATCTCATCAAAGAGGTCATCTATTCACGGCATTGGGTACCTATTTTTCACTGTAGCATGGTTCAAGTCCCTGTAGTCTATACATAATCGTAAGGAACCATTCTTCTTCTTTACAAAAATTACTGGTGCAACCCAAGGTGAGACATTGGGCCTTATTAGCCCTAAGTCCAGTAACTCTTTCAATTGCATTTGAAACTCACAAAGTTATGGCACTGTCATCCGATACGGAGTTTTGGAAATTGGTTCTGCACTAGGTTTTAGCTCAATAGTAAAATCAAGCTCCCTCTCAGGAGGTAACCCTGGTAACTCGTTTGGAAAAACATCCTTAAATTCTGACAATACNTTGATTGATTCAATTAGTAACTTATAGTCCAATAGCGTAACAATTGAATGTAATTTTATATATTAATAGAGTCTTAACTTGTTCCCAAGGCAAAGACACAATCATTTATATCTACAATAGAAGGGCTCTATCTTTTCCCATCATTTTTTCATGATACCACCTTACTCAAAATTGTGATGAAGTGAGAAATATTTGGTGTCAGTTATGTTGGGGTCTAGCAGTAAATGCATGGAAGTTTATCACTGTTGGCCCAAGTTTGATTCTCAACACACCCTACTTCGGTGCATGCACCTTGTTTTTGCGGCCTGCTTCATTTCTACCTAGGAATGGCTGAAGTGACTGTTCCAGGAGTTCCAATCCCAGTCCTATCCTGGCCAAAAAATGGGGGATTTCAGTTTTAAAAAAAGGATGTCATTTTTTTTTGAAAAAGGACACATAAGGTGAATGAAAAGGTGTTTATCACTGTTGGTCCAAGTTTGATTCTCAACACACCTTGATTTGGTGCATGTACCTTGTGCATGCGGTCTGTTTCATTTCTACCTAGGAATTACTGAAGTGACATGTTCCACAAGTTCCAATCCCAATCCCACCCTGGCCAAAAAAATGGGGGATTTCGGTTTAAAAAAATGATGTAAGATTTTTTTTTGAAAAGGATGACTCATAAGGTGAATGGCCTTGGGCTTCCAGTAACCTTGAGAGCCATAATAACACCAAAGTGAGACACCATTAACAAGTAAGGGGAAACAAGTCACAAGGAAATTCTTTGTTTCTTTTGATTATGACATTGCCTTCTTTGAATGGAGGCATCCCCTTCTCTCAAGGAGTCGTTCTTTCTCCTTAGACACATTATAATTACAACTTTTTAGTGCTTGGAATATGCCTAGTGGAATTTGCTGAAGTTTGTGCTCAAGTGCTATATCGGCAAATACCAAAGATAGTTTTTAGTGATGTTTTGTCCATCTCTTGCATCTTTTTATTGTTGGTTTGGTTTCATGGGTGGAATTCATACGACATATTTTTTCCCCTTTATGTAGGTGATGCTTCACTTCAACATTGCATGGGAAGAATTGTTACTTTTGATTATGACATTACCTTCTTTGAATGGAGGCATCCCCTTCTCTCAAGGATTCCTGTTTCCTTAGACACATTATAATTCTGATCTTTTAGCTCTTGGAGTTTACCTAGTGGAGTTTTGCTGAAGTTTGTGCTCAAAGCAATTATATGGACAAATACCAAAGATAATTCTTAGTGATGTTTTCTCTATCTCTTGCATGTTTTTCCCTTTATGTAGGTAATGCTTCGTTCAACATTACATAAGAAGAATTACCATTGGCTTATGTTTGTAGAACCAATCGGTTATGAAGAGTCAATTACCTAGAAACGGTTAAATTTACATGCAACGAAAACACACCCATAGGGGGTATTCGTTCCATTAAAGTCGCCCAAAACTTGCACTTGGCTCAACTAATTTTTTGGGAGTGGGGGGATCTCCTATAGATTGGATCCCTAGTAGATGGCATAACAAACAATCACCTTCACAATTGAACTAAGATCCATTGGCAATGTGGCACTTCTTTTTAATATTTTATGCATATGCTTGTATGTTTAGTATTGTCATGCATGCAAATTCCCAACAAATTATAATTCTACCCTTGGAAATTTGTTGTAGGGTGGATAGGGTAGCTAAGGTTGATGTCAGCGACGGACAAAATAGTGTGGTTGATGTGAAACCTATGAGTGCTTTAAATGTTGTAGTCACACATATTAGTGTTTCAATATGCAATGTAATGGAATAAGATTCATAGAAAAACACATTTATGAATATAAAATATATAAATACTATCATGTAGCTAAGGGACGTGACCATTCATCTTTGTGACTAGTAAATGCATATAAGTATACCGTCACACGGCATTGTATCTATCAATCATCTCTTAATTCATTCATTCATTTATCAATTATATATATCATTGATCTTTTATGGATTTCCACTGTTTATCCTTATGTTGGGTATTCAATTACTAAGCTATTGTTCATTACATTGGTATTAGAGCTTGAACCGTTTTGTTTCATTAAAGAATACAATTTCATCATTTGGCTATTTTCTACCTCACTTCCCAAAATTACTAGTGTTCATATAGTGATTCTAGATATCAATTAAAATTATTCTATTCTCTTATATGTTGTCTATCAAACTTGAGCGCTCCCAAATATCCCATTTTTTTAACGAAAGCATATTCCATCAACTCATCTTTTAATTTATGTACACAGGGTTGGGACTTTGAGGTTCTTTCGGGATTTATAAAACTCCCCAGGTCTATGATACAAAATTGAAGGGAAAACAATGAACCAATAACACCTTTCATCATTCCTCTAACAATAAATCATTATCAAGGCTCAAAACACAAAATCTTAACAACTAAAAAATTGCAAATACTTCCCCAACATGGCTATATATGAGACAACAAATCACCCAGATTGGCAAACATTTGGGATTGGACTGTGTGCATATGTATATACTATATATGTATCTACATTGATAACACTTGATCATTCTTCACCATAATGTAACTCTTGAGCTTCTTCCAATTGGGGTTCACTTTGTTCCTCATTGGCCCCCTTTTAGTGGATGGAGTTTGGTCCCCTCTTGCAAATTCCTTGTTTTCATTTTGTGCCCTCCATCTTTCTTAGAGGTATCTTCTTCAAAGACATCACTTCCATTCATCATTCATTCCAAACTCTCAAAAGTGTTTTTTTGGGAATATCTTCCAATTGCACATTCCTTGAACTTAATTCAACAATTGGAACACGGTTTCCATCCAATTTAGTGCTAAGCTCTCTAATTTCTTGAAAGGCCAAATTTGACCAAGAGTTTAAGATGTTGAATGCATGTGCACCACTTTCATTGAAACTCTTAACATCTTGTGATAACCCCTTAGTATTCTTCTATGTTTCCTTAAGTTAGGCATCCAACACCTTGTGGTCTAGCTTATGTAGAAGTGCTATTTATCTTGTTTCCAACTACCATTACAAGATTTTGAGTGATTTGCCACCAAAGAAATGTTGGAAAAAATACTCTTCAATAGCTTGTCAAAATCATTACCTTTACATCATTGGTTGCGTTTAGGGATGTTAGGGCATCATTGAATATGATTAGTATCCAAGACAGATGTTAGTGCATCACGAGTAACGTCAACATTCACTACAAGGAGAACACCTTCTAGGGGAGGTTTTTAGTGTTCCAAAATTTAACAAATTTTTCAGAAAAACCTCCGCTATAACATTCTCTATTGGCTACGGAGGTTTTAACGAATGTTCAATATAAACAATCATTGAATATGATTGTTTAGTATCCAAGATAGATGTTAGTGCATCACGAATAACGTCAACATTCACTACAAGGAGAACACCTTCTAGGGGAGGTATTTAGTGTTCCAAAATTTGACAAAAATTTCAAAAAAACCTCCGCTATAACCTTCTCTATTGGCTATGGAGGTTTTAACGAATGTTCAATATAAACAATCATTGAATATGATTGTTTAGTATCCAAAATAGATGTTAGTGCATCACGAGTAACGTCAACAATCACTACAAGGAGAACACCTTCTAGGGGAGGTTTTTAGTGTTCCAAAATTTGACAAAATTTAAAAAAAAACCCTTGCTATAACCTTCTCTATTGGCTATGGAAGTTTTAACGGATGTTCAATATAACTAAAAAATTTGGGTGGGTTAGTTAGGAGTTAGTTAAGATCTACTTGGTCTAGTGTGTCGTTAGGTAAAAGTGTGTTTCTTTAGTATGCATTAATATGCATTTGTAGTTAGAAAAATCGACAGTCCCGATATGTTCCCGACATAGAGTGATCCGACGATTCATATTCTCCTCAATTTTAACGGCTAGATTGATCCGTTGTTTAGCACCCGATTGATCCATGAACTCTATTTAAAGAGCATAGGAGGGTCATTTGTCGATGATCGATTGTGAGAAACTCTCTTGTAAAATCTCTCTGTAATCTTTTTCTTTTGCATTAATAAATTGCTTCAAGTGGCCGCATTGGTTGGGACCGTGGATGTTTCCCCGTAGGGGTTTTACCACGTCAAAACAATGATGTGTTGATTTTTGATTATGTGAGTGGTTATTGAAGGTGTTAGTTCTCTGTTGGAGTACATGTGTTGTCGAACATGGTATTAGAGCATGTTTGAAGACCCACTTCCGTTGTAGATCGAGATCACGAAATCGAATTGCCTCATCTATGTTTTATTCCATTTTCGTACATTTATGGGTTGAAAGGACTATTCCATTGCATCCAGAGCACTTGTTTCAGTCATGAATGCTTTTCGTTTCACTCGAAAAGGTTTTCGTTTGCCCAAGATACGACCATTACAGTTAGATCCAGAGGTATAAAGCCTGGATATGCCCTTTTAATTTTTTTGCGGAGTATTATTTCGGTTTTTTATTTTTTGTTTCTGGGTTGCTACTCTTTTGGATCTATGTATGCTCTTTGCCCACGCCCTGTGCGATTTCGACAATTCATAAACATATCGGAAAATATGTATTTTTCGGGTAAGCTAACCGAGATCTAACCCTTGTTGTCATCAATAAGCAAAACTTTTTTCTTGTGTGAAAGGAGTTTTTTTAGCACACTCTCCAAGGTTGCCTTCAACAACAACAACTCCTCCAACAACCCCAATCCTCTTTCTAAATAATACAATATGTTTTACTAGCTCACTTGGTTAAAAGTTGTCTTATTAAGTAAGAGGTCTTGAGTTTAAAGTCTCTCTTTTTGTTACTTTCTTTGAATTTTTTTTTCATGCATCCATTGTAAAATGTATTTCACTTCAAGTATAAAAGTGAATCACTATAAATAGATTTAATATTTTATTTTAAAGTTGTTTATTTTGCATGCAACTTTATTGTAAAAGTGATTCCCGCTTCTTTTTATAAAAATGGTTCACTTCATAAAACAACTTATTTGTAAAAGTGAGATTATTTGGAGGGGTATCGCCATGTGGACCGACTTCTACTTGCCACATGGCTCTTTGGTTACTGTTTGTGTTTTTTTTTTAAATGACATAACTTTCACATCTGAAGTGTGTTTTTAGTGCCGTTTTTTCAAAACCGCTTAATTTTTCGAGATCTTTCCATCTAGATCATCAATTTAGTTTTTAAATCCATATTATCTGCATATTTAGTATGACTTATTCTAGTGATATTTTTCTTACCAACAACAACTACTTCCAATATATGGAGGATTTATTAAGAAGTAAAGACATGTACCACATTACCTTAGGAAAGGAATAAGAACCCACTGATGATGAAAAGAAAATCACATGGGCTAATAGGAATAACGAAGAATGTGGACTGATTGGAATGTCCATCTTTCCTGATTTAAGGTTCCACCTTCAAGAAATTCATGACCCTGATGAAGCTTGAGAAAAACTTGAATCTGTGTTTGGTAAACACAATATTATTCGAGCACATCCGTTAGAAAATTATATACTGAATTTATGTCCAAATGATTTTTCTTGCATTGAAGACTATTTATCTAAGTTTAAAACACTAATTTTATGTGTAGAGTGTAACATAAAACTAGAGTGTTGGATGCAGACCTAGTCAGGAGAAAATACTATTTTTGGGAAGAGAAGCATGAAAGGAGGAAATGACAGTTGGAAGAAAAAATAGTACATGCAAGGGAAACAGACGAGGCGCACATGCAAGGAAGACCTAATAATGTTAGGGTTAGGGTTTTTGTAATGTATTGTAATGGCTGATTAGCCAAGAATATAAATAGGTAGTACTTAGAGGAAGAAAGGGGCGAAAAAAGAAGGAGAGAGAGAAGAAAGTTGTAAGAACTGTATGAGTCAGTCGCTGGTGAGCTAAGGAAGTAGTGAGGGACTCGATCCCGAGGGTTAGATCGCAGGCTGAGGAGCCTGGTGCGATCTAGTCAGCCTCACAGGAATCGAGGAGCCTATTGAAGAGAGTGAGATCTAAGATTGTAAACACGTGTGTCGTGACATATTACTGAACCTTAATAAAGAGCTTGAGAGCCAGATCTTTGTGGGCGTAGCCCAGGAGGGGATGAACCACGGTAACACTTGTGTTGTGTGAATGAATGTATGCATCTTTATTGCTGTTAAGTGGTGAATGTTAAATGATTGAATTAACTAGTTAACTATGGTATTTCACATGCATGAATATAATGTCTGCTATAATTAGAGGTAAGACTGAATACATAAAGATTACAAGATACAACCGCAGATCTCCACTCATTCCCAAGTTGCAAACAATTGAGTATTGCAACCACCCATAGAGCTATTTTGGGTGAGATTGCGCAGTGCACTCTGTGTGCTGTGTTGCCTGCTGGTCTACCAGAGGGGCCCATAGTTTTAGAGGAATTTTGTTGGGAGCTATCAAATCTGAACCGGGGTCAAGCTATGATAGTACAATAGGACTGAGATAACCAATAGAGAATCCAAAGTAGAAGAGTAGAAAACCAACACGAAGGAAGAGCGTTTCATCTATATTATTCTTTTTAAGCTAGGTAGTGCATATTTTGTGTTTGTATCTACCTTTTATGCTATGAGAGAGGCTCTAGGAAAAACTTATCAAAAACCCACTCTTGAGTCCTTTTGTGATGCTTTGATTATAGAGCAATATAAACTTGTACAACTAGTAGTGATCAACACTGTAGGTGCCTCCAACAAAGCCTTAGTCACCGAGAAGAAAGATAAACCCAAGAATCCCAAGAAGCAACATCTTCGCTACAACAACAAACAAAACAAGGGTCCCAAACCCACTCAGACAACTTTAGCTTCTAATGGTGACAAATGAGAAAAATCTAAAAATAAGAACACCGATAGACATTGCAACTTTTGTGGGAAAGATAGTCATGATGAGTCCAAATGTTTCAAGAAGATGGTAGCTTTAGAAGCAACGATGAAGAATCAAAACATCAATATTGATCATTCTTTTTCTTCTTTTTCTCATGGACATGCACTTTCTGCTTCTGGTTTCTCCTTCAATGCAACTTCTACTTCTTCTGATGAGTGAATTATTGCTTCTGGAACATCTTATCATATGGCTAAGAAGAAAGCCATATTTTCTACTCTAAATGAATGTAACACCAATAAAATATTTGTTGGTTATGATAGATCTCTTAGTGTTGTAGGATCTGGAACAATTCAGGTAGATAATAGTCATTTCAATGATGTATTATGTGTTCCAAGTCTTTCCTGTAACCTTCTATCAGTATATCAAATCACTCCTTCACGTGAAGGTAAAATCGTAGAGTTTTCACCTCACCAAGTTGTAATCAATGATTTAAACGATCCTCAACATGTTCTTGCAACTGTAATTGTTGATGATATTACCAGGTTGTACAAGTTTGACAACTTTGGGTCTTCATCTTTTCCATTAGTTTTTGTTGCTCATAGCGATGACTTGAACAAACTTTGACATGAACGGTTTGGTCATCTAAATTATTGTTCATTGCAAAAACTATGTAATTAACAGATGGTGACTGATTTTCCTTTTGTTTCATGCACATATGGTGTTTGTGCCGGTTGTGTTATCGACAAACATCATCGGGACAATTTTGACAAACGTGCCTTTTGACATGCCTTAGGCCCTTTGCAGTTTGTTCACAGTGACTTGTGTGGTACACTTTCTTCTCCTTATTTTTCTAGGTGCAAGTATTTCTTAACTTTTATTGATGACTTTTCCAGACGTACTTTGGTTTACTTCTTAAAACTTAAGAGTGAAGTTTTTGACAAGTTTTTGGCCTTCAAGGCCCTTGTGGAAAAACAATCTGCACATCAAAATCAAAGGTTAAGAACATATAATGGGGGTGAATATGTGAACAATAATTTTACAAGTTACTGCACTACACAGGGTATCCAAATGCAACACACTGTTCCATATACACCACAACAAAATGGTGTTGTTGAGAGAAAAAATTGCACATTAAAAGAAATGATTAATTGTATGATCCAATCTAAGGGATTAAGTCTAAAGTATTGGGCGGAAGCCATCAACTATACAAATTACATAGTAAATCACACTCCCACAAACTTTCTTAAAAATATAACACTGGAAGAAGCATGGGCTAAAATTAAACCAGATGTAAGTCACTTCAGTTTATTTGGCAGTATAGCACGGGCTCACATTCCTGATGAGAAAACAAAAACATTGCAGCCTAAAAGTCATAAGTGTATATTTATTGGTTATTCTGAAGATGTCAAAGGTTACATACTTCTTCAACCACATTGTAATGAAATTATTATTAGAAGAGATATTAAATTTGATGAAAATCTTTTGGCCTATGAGCCTAATTTGAGGATTGTGCCTTCTTCGGCGTGCGAACCATATTTGACATTTGTGCCTTTTTCTGTTCGTATTCTGGTTTCTTCTTTAGATGATGGAAACGAGGATGAAAATCCACCTCCGCCTGCTCACATTCCTCTAGATGAGTCCATTGTACTTGAACCAACACTAACAACATTGCTTCCTAGATGGGTCTGTTCAACACGAGAAACAACTGATGATCCTTCAGATCAACATCAACACGTTCACAGTTCTAACGAGCCTCCTCTCTTTTGGCTCAAGTTTAAGAGACTCATGATCCAGAGACATTTGCAGAAGCTCCAAGTCATCCAGATTGGGATACAACAATGAATGAAGAGTATCGTTCTTTAATGACAAATGATACTTGGGATTTTGTACCTCTTTCGAAAGGAAGAAAACTTGTCAGATGTAAATGGGTCTACAGGACTAAGTATGCATCAAATTGAAGTGTTGAAGGACATAAGGCTTGGTTAGTTTCCAAAGGATTTTTCCAAGTTGAAGGAATTGACTACAATGAAACATTTTCCCCTGTCGCCAAATCGAATTCCATTTGCCTTTTTCTTGCCCTTGCTGCCTCACATAAATGGGAGGTCCATCAGATGGATGTTAAATCTGCCTTCTTGCATGGGGATTTGCAAGAAGAAATCTACATGGAACAATCTTCTGTGTAACATCCCCAACCACCTGCTGGGCCATGCCACTTAAAATTTTGACCTATGATACTAATTTAAATCACCTTGTAACGTCCCCATAATCAACAACTCAACAAATTGCTTTTGTAACGTCCCCAACCCTGAGTTGGGCCATGCCACATAGAATTACAAATTATGATACCATTAAATTAAGTAATAAATTATGCATGTGAACAAAGTTAAGTAGAAATAATAACAACATGCATGCAACAATAACAATTCATATATACAATTTAACAACAAAGATTCCATGACAAAAAACTCATAATTGCACATACACAGTAATTGAAATAAGCACATGAAAGACACTTATATCAGGAAATAAACACCAACTGCATGTAGAACTTCTATGTTCCTCCTTTCCATAGACCACACTGCTCATAATTTCAATAGTGGGTCACCCCCGATCTGAGGCTAAACTCTACCAGGGAAAAGAGAATACTAAGCCATTCTATGGTTTGATTATAAGGTGCCCAACTGTTGCAACTAGCCTATAGTCTCTCATTCTCCACATGCTTGTCCTACCCCAGGAAGTGTGCTCCTTCTTTGCTCAATAGTCCTTCGACTGCCCCACTTTCCTTTCGAGGCTTCAACAACATGCCAAACAGGAAGTCTCAGATCCCTGTAGCTATTTCCAAACAAACCCAATAAATATTTCGAGTAGTTTCTCACCTAGAGAAACTACTCACATGCATGTCAACCCGCCTCTTTGACCACAGGCTTGACAACTCACCTCTTCCACTTGCAACACGCCAGGTACAAGTACAAATGGTAGCACCGATAAGTGGATGGTAGGAAATCATGAGTGAATGATGAATGAATAATCCAAGAATCATGAGAAATACACTAAATCTCCCTATTATATATATGCATGTGCCTTTTATGACACATGGCACCCAAGGGGCTCCCTTGTCCCCTCTTTTGAAACTTAGGATGTATAACGTTATATCCGTACTTTAACCTTTTATGAATGTTAATATAATATTCCATTGGTATTAAGCTCCCTAGCTTAGCCCCTTTTCCTAGACTCTCAACCCCCTTTCCCTTTCTAGTGGATTTTATCGCCCCATCTCTTTTGTTTGGTTGGTTTACAACAATGGTGTACTTTATTAATAATACGAGTATGATTTGCAATTTACAATATAGGCACGTTGTCCTTTATCATCTAGGCTCTCTGGTCTAATAATCATATAAACATTATGACTTATAATAACCTAGATCACCAGTCTATAAATAACAAACATATATACAAAGGCCCCCTAGCCTCAAGATCGCGCACTCAAGACGGTGTGTGTGGAACTCTGGGATGTGCACACTCTTCTTTTGGTGCACCATCCTTGCGCACTTACACGTGTGTGAAACATTATAAAATGTGCACATTTCTTTGGTATGAGATTCCTGCGCATTGACTCAATGCACGCATAACCAAACCAAAGACCTTGTACCATCAACTCACTAGCTTATATGTATAATTACATTTACATTTACA
>JZKD02S1872253.1:65633-81466 GCA_000966675.3 Picea glauca
AGAATATCCAGCATTTACGAGAAAAGTCATCAACAAAAATAACATAATACCTATGTTTTGTTGTTGAAGCAACCGAGAATGGTCCACACACATCCGTGTAAATTCTCTCCAGGATAACCGAAGCACGGTTCTCCTTTTCATGAAAGGTGGACTTTACATACTTCCCCAAGATGCACCCCTTGCATTGATCTGACTGAGCAAGTGTTCCCCTTAGAAGTCCAGTAGATATTTGTTGCATGATCTTCAAGGCTCCATGATGAAGATGGCCCAATCTCTTGTGCCATAATTCGCCCTCATCCTGATTCACCACTTTTTCTGCCTTGCATATCATGGCATTGCAGCCATCTACCTCCAGCATGTAGAGATTCTTAACTCGAATCCCTATCTTCTTGACTTGACCCGTTGCTTTATGTCGCAGGTAGGCTTTACCACTGCTAAAAACAACATCGTAGCCTATGTCCTCCAACATTGCAACTGAGACCAAGTTTTTATTCAGACCTGGAACATGCATAACATTTTTCAATTGAAATGGTTTACCTGACTCCCTCTGAAAGGTAATGGTACCAATACCAGTTGCATTGTATCGTCCATCGTTGCCCATCTCTATATGCATTCTAAGATCTTTCTCCTCCAAGTCAATGAAAGACTCTTTATCTCCCGTCATGTGGAAGGAAGCGCCACTATCCAAATACCACACAGATCCTAATGCACTTGAAGCCATGCATGCGATCAAAACAAAGTCAAGCTCAAATTGTGAGACAATAGCCTCACCAGTTGCAGATCCAACAACCGTCTTGTTCTTCTTCTTCTGTGGACAGTTAGTAGCGAGATTCCCACGTTCGTGACAGTGAAAACACTTCACTTTGGACAAATCCAGCTTCTTGACTTTAGACTCGGATTTTGATTGGAATTTCTTCCCTTTCCCTTTCCTAGCCTTGGCAGTCAAAGCACAATCCTCTTCATCATCACGCTTTGATGAAGATCCATCTTTGGTGTTCCGCCTAAACTCCTCTTGCACTAGATCCAACCATAGTCGTTCCCAATACGGCAATTTTTCCCTTCCATTGACAGAGTCTCGATAACTGTGCCAACTCTTGGGAAGCCCTAGGAGTGCCAAGCTCACCAAAACATCAGCAGCGACTGTTATTCCCACACTTCCAAGCTCATCCCGGCATTGGACAAACTTCATGAGATATTTTGGAATAGTGTCGCCTTTCTCCATCTTGATCTTCCTGAGTTTATCCTTGAGTGACAATTTCCTATGGTCTCTATTGTTTTGGAATAGATCTGTCAAAACCTTCCACGTTGCATATGGTGTGGTTTTCCCATGGAGACTTGAGACAGTGTGGTCTCGTACTCCCTCCAACAAAATCCTCCTCGCCTTCGCCACTTTCTTTTTCCATGCATCAAGATTTACAGTATCTATCGCATCCGGCTTAGGAACATCTGCGTCAATGTAATCCTTCAAGCCATTGTCTTCGAGTACTGCCTCCATCCTGTCCTTCCAAGCAATGTAGTTAGAGCTTCCCTCGAGTGCATACTCTAACCCCAAGCCATTGAAAGACATTTCGATCTTGAATCAGCTGCCACACCAAGAAAATCTTGCAAATTCGAATGTTATCCAACCCAAAACTCAACTCCTGCACTTTCCTCTTGTCCTGGGAGGTTCGCACCCCACCTGAGAGAAACCTGAGGGAAGTTCGCACCCTACCTGTGTGTAGCCTGCAAACTTAGCTGGGAAGTTCGCACCCTGCTCCACTGTAGCCTGCGAGAATGCTCAAGAAGTTCGCACCCTGCTCTACTGTTAGGGTGAGGGAAGTTCGCATTCTGCTAGTGTATTTGCCTGCGAGAATGCCAATGAAGTTCGCACCCTGCCTTTGTCTAGGGTGCAAGAATTATTGTTCTTGAAAACACCGGAATTTTTCAGTACTAGGGTTCGCACCCAGCTAGAGGCGGGACCTGTGAGAATGAAATTATGTTCGCACCTCACTTCCGTGACTCCGTGGCCTCCGTGGCTCTAATACCATGTAGAAATTTCGATACAAATTAATGTATTCCTATGATTCTCCTGATCTAACAATTTTCGCCACTTGTTAAGTACAGAATCGCTTCTACTATTATTATTGCGGAAGCAATTAAACCACGATCACAACCACAATGCACAAAGTGAAATATCAATAACACACAACACAGAAGTTTTACCAAGAAAGTGTAAAGCTAAAAACCCCACTATCATATATTATATATATCATGAATCATGAAACAATCTCATACAAACTCTAATCCAAGAGCTCTCGGTACAATACAATCGTCTCACACTGTCATACACAAATTAGCAAATACATGCGCCAATTCTTGTGTCCAGACAGCCTGCCTCCTCTGCACAAACTCTGCAATTCGAATTCTCACAATGAATGAATTGTTGCGAATTGTCTCATTTGCACATGCTCATAAGCATATCCATTGCATGTGTGAACAAATCACAACTGATAGCCAACTGTCCCTTTCACCTGTTATCTCAACTGGATCTCCAATGGATTTGCATTCATGTAGTTAACCGTGATGAATCTTCAGTTGCATGCGAGTTAACTGATTAACTAAACTCTCACTAGTGCATGTTTAGTTACAACTAGCACAATTGATCTTAAATAACTTAACTACACTTATAATTCTGTTACAAATCCAAATCACTCAGTTATGAATGAGATAATAGATTAACATTCATTGTCTAATTTAATTAAGGGAAAAGTAAATTAGACACATGTTTCTTGTTGACTTTTCAACAGTTTGGTCCAAAAGACTAAATAGAAGTTGAAGATATAAAGTCAATATGAGAGCATGGCTCGAAATGTAATTTTTTCATGTAGGTGTTGGATCATAGGGATCCAAGTAATAGTGGAATGTTGAAAATTAATAGTAGCATAATATATGGCTACAAATGTACAAAGTAGTCAAGAAAGTTGGGATGGAAAAGTACGCATGATAGAGAACAATCATGCACATTGATTTCTTTTGTAAGAACACAAGAAAATTCAAGAATCCGAGAAGAATTGAAGCCTTTTAGGGACAACAAATAAAAGTGATACAGGGAGAAAGAGGTTGTTGCAATTACTGTAACAACAATTATGTTATGGCTTGTTGGAAATCCATACCTAGTACAGGAAATTAGAATGCAAATGCATTTATGAGCATGTTAATGATGCATTATTAGTGTATATAAATATGCATTGATGAGTGCAGATTTGCTAATATACATATATAACATAATAAGACTAAAATTATCATATTGTTGAATATATATTAATATGAAAGATGCTAATTGTGGTTGTTGTACTAGGAAAGAGAGAATTCTTGCATGATTGCAAGTGTTGCTACTCATGTTGTTGCATATGGAGGGAAGCAACGGAAAGCTAAAGTGTTGATTATAAAACTAATAAAGGAGGCATGGGAGCTTCTATTGTTATCAACTAATCAAGAAGCATCAAAATTATTTAATGGCATCTATGCAGGTATGAGTTTTATGTACTTGTGTTGCATAATTATTGAAGGAAATTAGGTAAGAACTTCTTAGGTAGAGTTATTTTATAACATGACATTAATGTATAATTTGAATACATTAATGGAAATAATATACCCCTAGGGGTGGTGAAGGTTGAAGGCCTATAATAATTAAAAAACAAAATGTTAGTTTTTGAATGCATACATGTGATATAATAGCATAGTATGGATTTGGTGGTTATGAGTTAATAACCAAAGCAATAAAAGGTTTGACCTTGTTATAGGAATGAATGTTAGTAAAGTTAGTCATGTATGAGACCATGACATGATTGGTTATGGAAAGGCTATGTACCAAAAACATATCCACTGAACTTCCTACTTCTAAATAATGTTGGACTGCAACCTGTTTGCTAACACTAATGAACCTCACATAATTATATTCTTAGTGTAGTGTTCAGGTCGGAAAAAAAGGCATCCAAATAATTGAGCAAGCAATAGGAAGTGTATGGAAAATGTGTCAAGGCATTGGCTAGACTTTCCAATTTACCAATGGTGAGATACATGACTTAGATATAGAGCATTCTAAAGTCACTGCAAGAATGCATTGAACAATAGGTATGAATAAATCATGAAAGCGTGTAAGTGGTTGAGTTGCACTTATACATGATAAAATTGTTAGGCTTGAATGCATTGTGGAATGCATTTTTTTAATGCCTAGATTTATGTTATCTAACAAAAATTAGTATGCTAACAACTGAAATGTTACAATTATTACTAACTCATGGAGTTGAGGACATTTCAGGGGTTGTTAGATATTGCAACAGGAAAGTGCAAGTCAAGCAGCCACATGAGTAATAACTACAGGAATTGTATGTTCAAAAAATGGAAATTATACTAATGGTTAGAAAAAAGAAAAAGCATAATTGTTGAACATACACATGCAGAGAATGATAATTTTGTTCCATTTAATAAGCTATTTAATAGTTGTGATTGAATTTTTAAGTGTAGAAAATTATAAGATCACTTTGTAAGCTTTTGTACATATTGCAATGAAAGTATATGGTACAGGAGATACTAACGATCTGCTTGGTTGATTGTAAGAAGGAAGTATTGCAAGAAAAAGTGGTCTCAAGTATGGGGCTGCAGAAAGCCATAATAAATATCGGTGCATGTTATTGGAACAGCCACAAAAATTACAAAATGGAATTTTATATTTTGGGGAAAAGTTGAATTTCCTTATGAAATAAATTTGAATTTCTAAATGAAGTTTTTATAATATGCTCTCATAATCATTGTATGTGCATGATACAGATGAGATAATATTTATTAAAGTTGGAATTCTTAGGAAAAACAACTATTGTTGGAGACACTGGAACCCTATAAATGTAGAACCTTGGCGGGGTTCTAGAAATGAGTTAGCGTTCTCCTTGTATGTGAAATCCTTGGTAAGATGGATCGTTGAGGGACTGTGTAGCAGTGAAGGGATACCTGACCCTGGAAGGATGAGTGCACCAAGGAAGAGGTAACTCAAGGATGTTTATGGCATGGTAGTTGTAATCATGAGGGTGTGTCAAATGGGCCAATGAGTTGAATTCTTGCATGAATCAGCTCTATGGAATAGAGGAAATGACTACCAGTTGTGGTATTCATACATGATATTTTTTGGTGCTTGAAAGAACAGCACTAGGTAGATAAAAAGCTTCATTAGCAAAGGCATGGAGATTTTTGACGCATTTTGAATTGAACATGGTATATAATGCACTAAGGACAGTTCATAAATAAGGGGGAGGGGAATGTAATACCCCTAGGTCGAACCCCAATTGTAAATGTAAATGTAATTATACATATAATCTAGTGAGTTGATGGTACAAGGTCTTTGGTTTGGTTATGCGCGCATTGAGTCAATGCGCAGGAATCTCATACCAAAGAAATGTGCACATTTTATAATGTTTCACACACGTGTAAGTGCGCAAGGATGGTGCACCAAAAGAAGAGTGCGCACATCCCAGAGTTCCACGCACACCGGCTTGAGTGCGCGATCTTGAGGCTAGGGGGCCTTTGTATATATGTTTGTTATTTATAGACTGGTGATCTAGGTTATTATAAGTCATAATGTTTATATGATTATTAGACCAGAGAGCCTAGATGATAAAGGACAACATGCCTATATTGTAAATTGCAAATCATACTCGTATTATTAATAAAGTACACCATTGTTGTAGACCAACCAAACAAAAGAGATGGGGCGATAAACTCCACTAGAAAGGGAAAGGGGGTTGACATTCTAGGAAAATGGGCTAAGCTAGGGAGCTTAATACCAATGGAATATTATATTAACATTCATAAAAGGTTAAAGTATGGATATAACGTTATACATCCTAAGTTTCAAAAGAGGGGACAAGGGAGCCCCTTGGGTGCCATGTGTCATAAAAGGCACATGCATATATATAATAGGGAGATTTAGTGTATTTCCCATGATTCTTGGATTATTCATTCATCATTCACTCGTGATTTCCTACCATCCACTCATCGGTGCTACCATTTGTACTTGTACCTGGTTTGTTGCAAGTGGAAGAGGTGAGTTGTCAGGCTTGTGGTCGAAGAGGCGGGTTGACATGCCCGTGAGTAGTTTCTCTAAGTGAGAAACTACTCGAAATATTTCTTGGGTTTGTTTGGAAATAGCTACAGGGATCTGAGACTTCCTATTTGGCATGTTGTCGAAGCCTCGAAAGGAAAGTGGGGCAGTCGAAGGACTATTGAGCAAAAAAGGGGCACACTTCCTGGGGTGGGACAAGCATGTGGAGAATGAGAGACTATAAGCTAGTTGCAACAGTTGGGCACCTTATAATCAAACCATAGAATGGCTTAGTATTCTCTTTTCCCTGGTAGAGTTTAGCCTCATATCGGGGGTGACCCACTGCTGAAATTATGAGCAGTGTGGTCTATGGAAAGGAGGAACGTGGAAGTTCTGCATACAGTTGGTGTTTATTTCCTGATATAAGTGTCTTTCATGTGCTTATTTCAATTACTATGTATGTGCAATTATGATTTTTTTGTCATGGAATCTTTGTTGTTAAATTGTATATATGAATTGTTATTGTTGCATGCATGTTGTTATTATTTTTGCTTAACTTTGTTCATATGCATAATTTATTACTTAATTTAATGGTATCATAATTTGTAATTCTATGTGGCATGGCCCAGCTCGGGGTTGGGGACATTACAAAAGCAATTTGTTGAGTTGTTGATTATGGGGACATTACAAGGTGATTTAAATTAGTATCATAGGTCAAATTTTTAAGTGGCATGGCCTAGCAGGTGGTTGGGGATGTTACACAGAAGATTATTCCATGCAGATTTCTTCTTGCAAATCCCCATGCAAGAAGGTAAATTTAACATCCATCTGATGGACCTCCCATTTATGTGAGGCAACAAAAAAGGCCGATGGAATTCATTTTGGCGACAGGGGAAAATGTTTCATTGTAGTCAATTCCTTAAACTTGGGAAAATCCTTTGGAAACTAACCAAGCCTTATGTCCTTCAACACTTCAATCTGATGCATACTTAGTCCTGTAGACCCATTTACATCTGACAAGTTTTATTCCTTTCGAAAGAGGTACAAAATCCCAAGTATCGTTTGTCATTAAAGAACGATACTCTTCATTCATTGTTGTATCCCAATCTGGATGACTTGGAGCTTCTACAAATGTCTCTGGATCATGAGTCTCTTAAACTTGAGCCAAAAGAGAGGAGGCTCATTGGAACTGTGAACGTGTCGATATTGATCTGAAGGATCGCCAGTTGTTTCTCGTGTTGAACAAACCCATCTAGGAAGCAATGTTGTTAGTGTTGGTTCAAGTTCAATGGATTCATCTGGAGGAAGGTGAGCAGGCGGAGGTGGATTTTCATCCTCGTTTCCATCATCTAAAGAAGAAACCAGAATAGGAACAGAAAAAGGCACAAATGTCAAATATGGTTCGCACGTCGAAGAAGGCACAATCCTCAAATTAGGCTCATAGGCCAAAAGATTTTCATCAAATTTAATATCTCTTCTAATAATAATTTCATTACAATGTGGTTGAAGAAGTATGTAACCTTTGACATCTTCAGAATAACCAATAAATATACACTTATGACTTTTAGGCTGCAATGTTTTTGTTTTCTCATCAGGAATGTGAGCCCGTGCTATACTGCCAAATAAACTGAAGTGACTTACATCTGGTTTAATTTTAGCCCATGCTTCTTCCAGTGTTATATTTTTAAGAAAGTTTGTGGGAGTGTGATTTACTATGTAATTTGTATAGTTGATGGCTTCCGCCCAATACTTTAGACTTAATCCCTTAGATTGGATCATACAATTAATCATTTCTTTTAATGTGCAATTTTTTCTCTCAACAACACCATTTTGTTGTGGTGTATATGGAACAGTGTGTTGCATTTGGATACCCTGTGTAGTGCAGTAACTTGTAAAATTATTGTTCACATATTCACCCCCATTATATGTTCTTAACCTTTGATTTTGATGTGCAGATTGTTTTTCCACAAGGGCCTTGAAGGCCAAAAACTTGTCAAAAACTTCACTCTTAAGTTTTAAGAAGTAAACCAAAGTACGTCTGGAAAAGTCATCAATAAAAGTTAAGAAATACTTGCACCTAGAAAAATAAGGAGAAGAAAGTGTACCACACAAGTCACTGTGAACAAACTGCAAAGGGCCTAAGGCATGTCAAAAGGCACGTTTGTCAAAATTGTCCCGATGATGTTTGTCGATAACACAACCGGCACAAACACCATATGTGCATGAAACAAAAGGAAAATCAGTCACCATCTGTTAATTACATAGTTTTTGCAATGAACAATAATTTAGATGACCAAACCGTTCATGTCAAAGTTTGTTCAAGTCATCGCTATGAGCAACAAAAACTAATGGAAAAGATGAAGACCCAAAGTTGTCAAACTTGTACAACCTGGTAATATCATCAACAATTACAGTTGCAAGAACATGTTGAGGATCGTTTAAATCATTGATTACAACTTGGTGAGGTGAAAACTCTACGATTTTACCTTCACGTGAAGGAGTGATTTGATATACTGATAGAAGGTTACAGGAAAGACTTGGAACACATAATACATCATTGAAATGACTATTATCTACCTGAATTGTTCCAGATCCTACAACACTAAGAGATCTATCATAACCAACAAATATTTTATTGGTGTTACATTCATTTAGAGTAGAAAATATGGCTTTCTTCTTAGCCATATGATAAGATGTTCCAGAAGCAATAATTCACTCATCAGAAGAAGTAGAAGTTGCATTGAAGGAGAAACCAGAAGCAGAAAGTGCATGTCCATGAGAAAAAGAAGAAAAAGAATGATCAATATTGATGTTTTGATTCTTCATCGTTGCTTCTAAAGCTACCATCTTCTTGAAACATTTGGACTCATCATGACTATCTTTCCCACAAAAGTTGCAATGTCTATCGGTGTTCTTATTTTTAGATTTTTCTCATTTGTCACCATTAGAAGCTAAAGTTGTCTGAGTGGGTTTGGGACCCTTGTTTTGTTTGTTGTTGTAGCGAAGATGTTGCTTCTTGGGATTCTTGGGTTTATCTTTCTTCTCGGTGACTAAGGCTTTGTTGGAGGCACCTACAGTGTTGATCACTACTAGTTGTACAAGTTTATATTGCTCTATAATCAAAGCATCACAAAAGGACTCAAGAGTGGGTTTTTGATAAGTTTTTCCTAGAGCCTCTCTCATAGCATAAAAGGTAGATACAAACACAAAATATGCACTACCTAGCTTAAAAAGAATAATATAGATGAAACGCTCTTCCTTCGTGTTGGTTTTCTACTCTTCTACTTTGGATTCTCTATTGGTTATCTCAGTCCTATTGTACTATCATAGCTTGACCCCGGTTCAGATTTGATAGCTCCCAACAAAATTCCTCTAAAACTATGGGCCCCTCTGGTAGACCAGCAGGCAACACAGCACACAGAGTGCACTGCGCAATCTCACCCAAAATAGCTCTATGGGTGGTTGCAATACTCAATTGTTTGCAACTTGGGAATGAGTGGAGATCTGCGGTTGTATCTTGTAATCTTTATGTATTCAGTCTTACCTCTAATTATAGCAGACATTATATTCATGCATGTGAAATACCATAGTTAACTAGTTAATTCAATCATTTAACATTCACCACTTAACAGCAATAAAGATGCATACATTCATTCACACAACACAAGTGTTACCGTGGTTCATCCCCTCCTGGGCTACGCCCACAAAGATCTGGCTCTCAAGCTCTTTATTAAGGTTCAGTAATATGTCACGACACACGTGTTTACAATCTTAGATCTCACTCTCTTCAATAGGCTCCTCGATTCCTGTGAGGCTGACTAGATCGCACCAGGCTCCTCAGCCTGCGATCTAACCCTCGGGATCGAGTCCCTCACTACTTCCTTAGCTCACCAGCGACTGACTCATACAGTTCTTACAACTTTCTTCTCTCTCTCCTTCTTTTTTCGCCCCTTTCTTCCTCTAAGTACTACCTATTTATATTCTTGGCTAATCAGCCATTACAATACATTACAAAAACCCTAACCCTAACATTATTAGGTCTTCCTTGCATGTGCGCCTCGTCTGTTTCCCTTGCATGTACTATTTTTTCTTCCAACTGTCATTTCCTCCTTTCATGCTTCTCTTCCCAAAAATAGTATTTTCTCCTGACTAGGTCTGCATCCAACACTCTAGTTTTATGTTACACTCTACACATAAAATTAGTGTTTTAAACTTAGATAAATAGTCTTCAATGCAAGAAAAATCATTTGGACATAAATTCAGTATATAATTTTCTAACGGATGTGCTCGAATAATATTGTGTTTACCAAACACAGATTCAAGTTTTTCTCAAGCTTCATCAGGGTCATGAATTTCTTGAAGGTGGAACCTTAAATCAGGAAAGATGGACATTCCAATCAGTCCACATTCTTCGTTATTCCTATTAGCCCATGTGATTTTCTTTTCATCATCAGTGGGTTCTTATTCCTTTCCTAAGGTAATGTGGTACATGTCTTTACTTCTTAATAAATCCTCCATATATTGGAAGTAGTTGTTGTTGGTAAGAAAAATATCACTAGAATAAGTCATACTAAATATGCAGATAATATGGATTTAAAAACTAAATTGATGATCTAGATGGAAAGATCTCGAAAAATTAAGCGGTTTTGAAAAAACGGCACTAAAAACACACTTCAGATGTGAAAGTTATGTCATTTAAAAAAAAAACACAAACAGTAACCAAAGAGCCATGTGGCAAGTAGAAGTCGGTCCACATGGCGATACCCCTCCAAATAATCTCACTTTTACAAATAAGTTGTTTTATGAAGTGAACCATTTTTATAAAAAGAAGCGGGAATCACTTTTACAATAAAGTTGCATGCAAAATAAACAACTTTAAAATAAAATATTAAATCTATTTATAGTGATTCACTTTTATACTTGAAGTGAAATACATTTTACAATGGATGCATGAAAAAAAAATTCAAAGAAAGTAACAAAAAGAGAGACTTTAAACTCAAGACCTCTTACTTAATAAGACAACTTTTAACCAAGTGAGCTAGTAAAACATATTGTATTATTTAGAAAGAGGATTGGGGTTGTTGGAGGAGTTGTTGTTGTTGAAGGCAACCTTGGAGAGTGTGCTAAAAAAACTCCTTTCACACAAGAAAAAAGTTTTGCTTATTGATGACAACAAGGGTTAGATCTCGGTTAGCTTACCCGAAAAATACATATTTTCCGATATGTTTATGAATTGTCGAAATCGCACAGGGCGTGGGCAAAGAGCATACATAGATCCAAAAGAGTAGCAACCCAGAAACAAAAAATAAAAAACCGAAATAATACTCCGCAAAAAAATTAAAAGGGCATATCCAGGCTTTATACCTCTGGATCTAACTGTAATGGTCGTATCTTGGGCAAACGAAAACCTTTTCGAGTGAAACGAAAAGCATTCATGACTGAAACAAGTGCTCTGGATGCAATGGAATAGTCCTTTCAACCCATAAATGTACGAAAATGGAATAAAACATAGATGAGGCAATTCGATTTCGTGATCTCGATCTACAACGGAAGTGGGTCTTCAAACATGCTCTAATACCATGTTCGACAACACATGTACTCCAACAGAGAACTAACACCTTCAATAACCACTCACATAATCAAAAATCAACACATCATTGTTTTGACGTGGTAAAACCCCTACGGGGAAACATCCACGGTCCCAACCAATGCGGCCACTTGAAGCAATTTATTAATGCAAAAGAAAAAGATTACAGAGAGATTTTACAAGAGAGTTTCTCACAATCGATCATCGACAAATGACCCTCCTATGCTCTTTAAATAGAGTTCATGGATCAATCGGGTGCTAAACAACGGATCAATCTAGCCGTTAAAATTGAGGAGAATATGAATCGTCGGATCACTCTATGTCGGGAACATATCGGGACTGTCGATTTTTCTAACTACAAATGCATATTAATGCATACTAAAGAAACACACTTTTACCTAACGACACACTAGACCAAGTAGATCTTAACTAACTCCTAACTAACCCACCCAAATTTTTTAGTTATATTGAACATCCGTTAAAACTTCCATAGCCAATAGAGAAGGTTATAGCAAGGGTTTTTTTTTAAATTTTGTCAAATTTTGGAACACTAAAAACCTCCCCTAGAAGGTGTTCTCCTTGTAGTGATTGTTGACGTTACTCGTGATGCACTAACATCTATTTTGGATACTAAACAATCATATTCAATGATTGTTTATATTGAACATTCGTTAAAACCTCCATAGCCAATAGAGAAGGTTATAGCGGAGGTTTTTTTGAAATTTTTGTCAAATTTTGGAACACTAAATACCTCCCCTAGAAGGTGTTCTCCTTGTAGTGAATGTTGACGTTATTCGTGATGCACTAACATCTATCTTGGATACTAAACAATCATATTCAATGATTGTTTATATTGAACATTCGTTAAAACCTCCGTAGCCAATAGAGAATGTTATAGCGGAGGTTTTTCTGAAAAATTTGTTAAATTTTGGAACACTAAAAACCTCCCCTAGAAGGTGTTCTCCTTGTAGTGAATGTTGACGTTACTCGTGATGCACTAACATCTGTCTTGGATACTAATCATATTCAATGATGCCCTAACATCCCTAAACGCAACCAATGATGTAAAGGTAATGATTTTGACAAGCTATTGAAGAGTATTTTTTCCAACATTTCTTTGGTGGCAAATCACTCAAAATCTTGTAATGGTAGTTGGAAACAAGATAAATAGCACTTCTACATAAGCTAGACCACAAGGTGTTGGATGCCTAACTTAAGGAAACATAGAAGAATACTAAGGGGTTATCACAAGATGTTAAGAGTTTCAATGAAAGTGGTGCACATGCATTCAACATCTTAAACTCTTGGTCAAATTTGGCCTTTCAAGAAATTAGAGAGCTTAGCACTAAATTGGATGGAAACCGTGTTCCAATTGTTGAATTAAGTTCAAGGAATGTGCAATTGGAAGATATTCCCAAAAAAACACTTTTGAGAGTTTGGAATGAATGATGAATGGAAGTGATGTCTTTGAAGAAGATACCTCTAAGAAAGATGGAGGGCACAAAATGAAAACAAGGAATTTGCAAGAGGGGACCAAACTCCATCCACTAAAAGGGGGCCAATGAGGAACAAAGTGAACCCCAATTGGAAGAAGCTCAAGAGTTACATTATGGTGAAGAATGATCAAGTGTTATCAATGTAGATACATATATAGTATATACATATGCACACAGTCCAATCCCAAATGTTTGCCAATCTGGGTGATTTGTTGTCTCATATATAGCCATGTTGGGGAAGTATTTGCAATTTTTTAGTTGTTAAGATTTTGTGTTTTGAGCCTTGATAATGATTTATTGTTAGAGGAATGATGAAAGGTGTTATTGGTTCATTGTTTTCCCTTCAATTTTGTATCATAGACCTGGGGAGTTTTATAAATCCCGAAAGAACCTCAAAGTCCCAACCCTGTGTACATAAATTAAAAGATGAGTTGATGGAATATGCTTTCGTTAAAAAAATGGGATATTTGGGAGCGCTCAAGTTTGATAGACAACATATAAGAGAATAGAATAATTTTAATTGATATCTAGAATCACTATATGAACACTAGTAATTTTGGGAAGTGAGGTAGAAAATAGCCAAATGATGAAATTGTATTCTTTAATGAAACAAAACGGTTCAAGCTCTAATACCAATGTAATGAACAATAGCTTAGTAATTGAATACCCAACATAAGGATAAACAGTGGAAATCCATAAAAGATCAATGATATATATAATTGATAAATGAATGAATGAATTAAGAGATGATTGATAGATACAATGCCGTGTGACGGTATACTTATATGCATTTACTAGTCACAAAGATGAATGGTCACGTCCCTTAGCTACATGATAGTATTTATATATTTTATATTCATAAATGTGTTTTTCTATGAATCTTATTCCATTACATTGCATATTGAAACACTAATATGTGTGACTACAACATTTAAAGCACTCATAGGTTTCACATCAACCACACTATTTTGTCCGTCGCTGACATCAACCTTAGCTACCCTATCCACCCTACAACAAATTTCCAAGGGTAGAATTATAATTTGTTGGGAATTTGCATGCATGACAATACTAAACATACAAGCATATGCATAAAATATTAAAAAGAAGTGCCACATTGCCAATGGATCTTAGTTCAATTGTGAAGGTGATTGTTTGTTATGCCATCTACTAGGGATCCAATCTATAGGAGATCCCCCCACTCCCAAAAAATTAGTTGAGCCAAGTGCAAGTTTTGGGCGACTTTAATGGAACGAATACCCCCTATGGGTGTGTTTTCGTTGCATGTAAATTTAACCGTTTCTAGGTAATTGACTCTTCATAACCGATTGGTTCTACAAACATAAGCCAATGGTAATTCTTCTTATGTAATGTTGAACGAAGCATTACCTACATAAAGGGAAAAACATGCAAGAGATAGAGAAAACATCACTAAGAATTATCTTTGGTATTTGTCCATATAATTGCTTTGAGCACAAACTTCAGCAAAACTCCACTAGGTAAACTCCAAGAGCTAAAAGATCAGAATTATAATGTGTCTAAGGAAACAGGAATCCTTGAGAGAAGGGGATGCCTCCATTCAAAGAAGGTAATGTCATAATCAAAAGTAACAATTCTTCCCATGCAATGTTGAAGTGAAGCATCACCTACATAAAGGGGAAAAAATATGTCGTATGAATTCCACCCATGAAACCAAACCAACAATAAAAAGATGCAAGAGATGGACAAAACATCACTAAAAACTATCTTTGGTATTTGCCGATATAGCACTTGAGCACAAACTTCAGCAAATTCCACTAGGCATATTCCAAGCACTAAAAAGTTGTAATTATAATGTGTCTAAGGAGAAAGAACGACTCCTTGAGAGAAGGGGATGCCTCCATTCAAAGAAGGCAATGTCATAATCAAAAGAAACAAAGAATTTCCTTGTGACTTGTTTCCCCTTACTTGTTAATGGTGTCTCACTTTGGTGTTATTATGGCTCTCAAGGTTACTGGAAGCCCAAGGCCATTCACCTTATGAGTCATCCTTTTCAAAAAAAAATCTTACATCATTTTTTTAAACCGAAATCCCCCATTTTTTTGGCCAGGGTGGGATTGGGATTGGAACTTGTGGAACATGTCACTTCAGTAATTCCTAGGTAGAAATGAAACAGACCGCATGCACAAGGTACATGCACCAAATCAAGGTGTGTTGAGAATCAAACTTGGACCAACAGTGATAAACACCTTTTCATTCACCTTATGTGTCCTTTTTCAAAAAAAAATGACATCCTTTTTTTAAAACTGAAATCCCCCATTTTTTGGCCAGGATAGGACTGGGATTGGAACTCCTGGAACAGTCACTTCAGCCATTCCTAGGTAGAAATGAAGCAGGCCGCAAAAACAAGGTGCATGCACCGAAGTAGGGTGTGTTGAGAATCAAACTTGGGCCAACAGTGATAAACTTCCATGCATTTACTGCTAGACCCCAACATAACTGACACCAAATATTTCTCACTTCATCACAATTTTGAGTAAGGTGGTATCATGAAAAAATGATGGGAAAAGATAGAGCCCTTCTATTGTAGATATAAATGATTGTGTCTTTGCCTTGGGAACAAGTTAAGACTCTATTAATATATAAAATTACATTCAATTGTTACGCTATTGGACTATAAGTTACTAATTGAATCAATCAA
>JZKD02S1872264.1:0-10751 GCA_000966675.3 Picea glauca
CAAAAAAATGTGAAAATACCAAGTATGTATGGGACTGTTGTAACGTTCCATAGTTTAACCAAGGAACAACACTTGTGGAAAATACACATAAAAATGAGAACTTTATGCAGACTCATTTCCTGTAGCTTATTAACTAAACATTATACATAGAATTAAATATATTCTTATACCTATAATTAAATGCATTTACAACATTTTAAATGAACATGAATGCAACTAAGAAATCATCTACAACACAAAACCATTCTCATACACATGGTAAAATGCACAACCATAAGATTCATAAGAAAACATAGAACATGGATAACTTTCTAAAATGTTTGTGCAACCAAGTGCTTGGGAAGGTCATTCCACCCAACCATAGAATTGAAGTTCCAAATCTCAATGGCAAGTCACCCCCGAGTTGGGGCTAGGAATTCACAAAAGAAGGGTGCCTTCCATAGTCCACTCACAACTCAATATCCCACAACCCATTGGTATTCTCTTGTAGCTATCCCAAATTTTCTCCAACTCTCTTCCTCTTGACCTGCCCAAACCAAGGAATGTACCCCTTCACTTATCTCAGTCCATTGGGTGTCCTATTCGTTTATAAGGGTCTCTCTAGCACATGTAACCAATAATCTCTCTACTGAGAACTCAAGGGAACTCATTGTGATGAAAACTACTAGTAAAAACAACAACAATCACTTGTTGTTACATTGCAACTCACACATGATTTCATGCTTTAGGCCTGACAACTAGGTTCTTCAATCTTCAATTCCTAAATTCTCTAGAATTTACCCAACCTCCTTTATCCAGCTCCAATGCTCTTTTTCCTTCTTTCTACTTGTTGTTCATGCCAAACCTCCCTGTGAAAACTCTTTTTCTCTCCCATATGATTTTTCATTGTTGTTTGCTTGATCCACACTTTTCCCCAAGCTAAAAGTACTTCAGTTCAAATCTCAATAACTATGGGAGGTGACCTTTCACAACCACCCTCTTACAAGTATTTAATGATTAGTTTCTTCCACACTCAAAGGAAAAGAGAAGGTTCACTCCAAGAATTTAAAACAATGAAAATATTGAGAATTAAACTCATGAATACAACCCCCCTTTTTAGGCCCCTCCTCTCTTGTGGATCAATCAACCCTCATCTGTATCCATGTCCCCCAACAATTGTCTTTATATTTATTTATCATTACACTTTACATATTACATTGCTTGTCCCTTGGCCATATTAATTCAACATGACTCGCCATCCTAATTTAAAATTACAAAATTACATTATAATTTGTGGGGATTAAAAATATGGATGTTACATCCCCTCCCTCTTATTTTTGCACTATCCTCAGTGCACAATACCATCATATGTACATTCACATTATAATTCTAGTCCCTTTGACCATTAATCATTATATAGGATCTTTGACCTAATATCACACGAGAATTATGACAGAAAAATACAATTACATAGGCACTCCAGTTTGAAGACATATATACAAAGGCATTCTGACCCAAAACACATAAGAATAAGCACTTCGACCCAAAACCATACATAAACCACAGGTGTTCTCCTACAACTATCCCGATTTCCACAAGATCTCTTCCACACACCTGCCCAACCCAAGGAATGTATCCCTTCACTGCTCTCAGTCCATTAGGCTATACCATTCCTAATGTGCTCCCTTCACTTCTCTCAGTCTATCGAGCTACACCATTTTAACATGGTCTCTGGAATAGGTGATTCAGGAATCTTATTACTAGGATCTCCAGGGATATCATTGCTAGGAAAATGACCACGAGAAATAATAGTAGCAACTTCCCGTCGCAGTGAAACTCACCTAAGAGTTCACTCTCCAGGCCTGAAAACCTGAATCTTCTACCTTCAACAAATCTGAAGAATTGTTAGCATGTCCACTAGACTTTAGTATTCTCTTCTCTTCTAAAGTTATATGCCCTTTCTATACTCACCCTTTAAGCTCATACATCCCTTTCATTGTTATAAAATTCCTCAGGCAATCCATCATTTGCCAAGGTGTTCTTGCACAAAAGAATGCCAACTTACTATTGGACTTCCACTAGCAATTTGTAGCTTGTGGCAATCATTCCCTCTTCATAATATGCATATAATGAATATGATACATTAACATACAACTTTTAATTAAAAAAATTCAAATCTATTTTATATAGGAAAACATAATTTCCCAATCATGAGTTTTCTACTCATAATCGTTTGGCTCTTGTAGCAACAAGCATCAATCTTCTTCATGGGCTTATGACATTGCCATATCCAAGACCATTTTCTGAAATTTCTCAATTTTTTTCCTTAGCCAAACAATTGTCAGTGTTCATGCATATTATCATTTCTTTGTAACATTTACAATCAACCCATAAAGTGATTTCAGAATTATTTTATTCTAACAATTCATTCATTTTTTGTTATGTACCAAATACCCGAATACAAAATACCACAATAGTACCAAAGATATTTGAATACAATCACCACACAAGATATATGAAACAACATATAAAACCACCACTTTATTATATCAAATCCTTGAGGTAGAGAAACACCATTTAATGGATCCTATTATGGAAGGGATCCTCTCCTGTTCACTTGCCTCTTCGAGGGGGCTTCCTCCTATTGAGCTACTGCTCCAAATACAATACTTCTCTTCATGTTCCATTACATTGATTGAAACCCTTTATATAGTGCTACCATCACCTAAGAACATTCTAGAGGAGGAATTTTCTAGAAGCAGAAAATTCTAAGAAGTCCTCTTACATTTATTATATCTAACTACCATAGTGGGTCTTATTTAATAATATAGTGGACCTAGTCCACCTTACATTGAATGGAATCCACTACCTCTCTATCTACCTAACATTCCACCCCTCTTATGAAAGATTTGTCCTCAACGCTTTTTATGAGGGTGGACAACCATATACCAGGGTCCCATGGATAATTGTGGACCATAATGTTGAAGAAGACTAGAGAACCAAGGTCCCATGTAGAAAAGAAAACCACCATGCTAAAGTAGTCCAACTGCTATCGTAATCTCGGGTCCCATTGTTCAACAACACAAGTATTCCAACAGAGGATGAACACCTTCAGTAACCACTCACATAACCAGATCAAATATAAACACACAGATGTTTTCACGTGGTAAAACCCCTACGGGGAAACATCCCACGACCCTAGCCAATGCGGCCACTTGGAGCAACTTATTAATGCAAAGAAAAATATTACAGAGAGATTTTACAAGAGAGTTTCTCACAATCGATCATTGACAAATGGCCCTCCATTCTCTTTAAATAGAGATCATGGACCAATCAGGTGTTAAACCATGAATCAATGGACGTTAAGATCGAGGAGAGTATGAACTGTCAGATCACTCTATGTGGGGAACATATCATGACCGTCAGATTTCCTAACTACAAATGCAAACTGTTATCCCCCACTTTCATGGATAACTAGGAGATTATGTCTCGAGGCCCACAGGTCCTAGACATGGAGTTCCAAGAGCCATATTGACTTGAGCATGGCCATGGAGGCCCCATCTTTTCTCCCTTTTAGCATCTCCACTTTGTCAGCAACAACACCAACTTCCATCACCTTTGGCTTGGTACTGTATTAGAGATGGTTCTTTCTCCATGAGGTAATGAGTTTGGGTATCATGGTATGTGTCACTCTGATCCTCAAAACCTTTGAATATGTGCATTTGATTCCTTTGTTTCTAACGAGTGCTTGGATCTTATACTTGTCCACTTGACCATGTCTGGGGGGAATGACATGATGCCCTAGAAAGCTTGTGTCCATAGGTTTTGAGTTTCCACTGGGGGGGATTTTGAAAATACATCATCCTTTCCCATCATACATACCACTTTCCATCTTATTTCCTGCTCACCCATCCCATTTACACTAGTATGAGCATAGGGTTATCCAATAATTTATGGGTTGTACCTTACCTTGTGGGAAGAATGGGCTAAAGGCTTGGGGGGTAAAAACAACTGAAAATAAAATCCTAAGAAGAAAACCTCGAGATTCTTTGCCCAGGGATCCTCGAGAAAGAAATAAAAATCTTCTCAGCAAGAAACAGAGGGACCCATAAAATAATAAAACAAGACCTAGTTGAGGGATAGGGGGTCTCATCACGAGCCAACCTATTAGGTACATGGGTTCCTAACAGTATGACACTACCGACATCTGGTCACCATGCCAGGGTAGTGGCTCTTGGTGGCATAACCAAGAGAAAGGGGGTCTCATCACGAGCCAACCTTCTCATTTCTGTAAAAGTGCTTGTGGGTAACATTGCCATCATTGGTCACCAATCCAGGGAAGTGTCCCTTGAATAGATTCTTGAAAGAAAAAAGAAAGAAAAAGATAAAAAACACTAAGACAAGACTTGGTTAGAGGATAGGGGGTATCATCATGATCCAACCTATTATGTCCATGAGCATCTAGCGGTATGACACTACCGACATCTGGTCACCATGCCAGGGTAGTGGCTCTTGGTGGCATAACCAAGAGAAAGAGGGTCTCATCATGAGCCAACCTTCTCATTTCCGTGAAATGATTGTGGCTAACATTTCCACCACTGGTCACCAAGCCAGGGTAGTGTCCTTCGACTAGCCTATTGGAAGAAAAATAATGAAGATAAAAGGCATGAATGGGCTTGGAAAAATTTGCATCCATGACATGTGAAACTCACCCTCCACAGAGGCATCCACTGATAAGCCATCCCAGATATCACTGCACCTTTTGTCCAGTCATCCCCATCCACCTCACACACTTACATAACTTGGATTTAATCCTTTCCAGAAACATCCCTCTTCCAATAGACATTATCCCAATAGGATGTCCTGTCACTTCCTCCAAATTTGCATTGCAGACTTGTATAATGTCTTTGAGCACTAGACTAGGGTAAAGGGGTTTTATGCACATGTTTAATAATATTGATGATTATAATTGATTGAAATTGCTATGATACCTGTGACTTATGAGCCCATGTAGGGCGTATCTATTGATATGCAGGATCATGCTCACCATACAGGTACCACATTGGACAGGTACACATGGGGAGATGATTAGTTCAGGTCTCCATGGGGCTGAAGAGCCCACTTGATGGATGTTGAGACCCCAATAGGGGGCAGAGACAAGGCATAACATTTGTACTAGGGAAGAGTAGAAGGATCCACCAAAGGCAACTAAAAATACCTATACCTATGGGGGGTTGTGCCCTCTTCATTGGAATGTTGGCCTTGGAAGGCCCATGATGTCATACAGGAGTTTCATGATGTCATCCAGCTTAATGGTCATTTTTGCAGGCAGACAAGGTATTTTTGGCATGTGTGGAAGGTTGGAGAAGCCCAAGGAGGGATAACGTTTTTCTCAAGGAGGATGCATTTTCCCTAGAAAGGGATAAAGTCACCCTAGAAGGGGCATGATGTTTTGCTTTAGCTTGATTAGGGTTTTAGTTTATGACATTTTAATGTAAAACAATATTCTTGTGTATTTTGTCCTTGTAGGCCTTTTGATGACCTAAAACGTAATTAAGGTCATTGCTACTGTATAAAAGTCTGCAATGCAAGTTTGGAGGAAGTGACAGGACATCCTATTGGGATAATGTCTTTGAGCGCTAGACTAGGGTAAAGGGGTTTTATGCACATGTTTAATAATATTGATGATTATAATTGATTGACATTGCTATGATCCCTGTGACTTATGAGCCCATGGAGGGCGTATCTATTGATATGCAGGATCATGCTCGCCAGAAAGGTACCACGTTGGACAGGTACACATGGGGAGGTGATTAGTTTGGGCCTCCATGGGGCTGAAGAGCCCACTTGATGGATGTTGAGACCCCAACAGGGGGCAGAGACAAGGCATAGCATTTGTACCAGGGAAGAGTAGAAGGATCCACCAGAGGCAGCTAAAAATACCTATACCTATGGGGGGTTGTGCCCTCTTCATTGTAATTTTGTCCTTGGAAGGCCCAGGACGTCATCCAGGAGTTTCATGACGTCATCCAGCTTAATGGTCGTTTTTGCAGGCAGACAAGGTAGTTTTGGCATGTGTGGCAGGTTGGAGAAGCCCAAGGAGGGATAACGTTTTTCTCAAGGAGGCTGCATTTTCCCTAGAAAGGGATAAAGTCACCCTAGAAGGGGCATGATGTTTTGCTTTAGCTTGATTAAGGTTTTAGTTTATGACATTTTAATGTAAAACAATATTCTTGTGTATTTTGGCCTTGTAGGCCTTTTGATGACCTAAAACGTAATTAAGGTCATTGCTACTATATAAATTGAGGGTTCTTACTCTCATTTTTTCATCATCTTTCACTCACTCATTAGTGAGGTTTGAAATTTGTGCCCTTCTTAGGGTTATTGGCTGAAATTTTGAGGCGCACTTGTTGGAGGAACAATTTTTTGGCATTTTTGGCATTTCTTCTCGGCAGAAGGTTTACAACTAGGATATGGCTCTGTGATTTCTTGGTTAAATGTAAGTGAATTTTTGAAAAACTTCTTGATTGAACGAATGTAGTGTTGTTTTCTTGCATTTATTACTATAATTTTCTGAATTAAACCCTAGGTGAAAAACACATGCTAAAGGTCCTTGTCTCATGTCCCTACCAAGTTAAGACCAATTTGATTTTTCTAAAGATATATAGAGCCTTGCCATAGCAACACTCTAATACTATTCTTCTATAAACTATCCATTTTTATCCTTATTGTTGAGCTAAGAAGGAGAAAACACAACAAGGCCTAGGGTTTCTACACCTTGGTGAGCTGTTTTCCCTAGGGTTTGTCTAGTGAAGCCTTGCTTTAGCAACACATCCCTTACAAACTCTCTTGTCTTAGACTTTATCGATCATTATTCAAGATATCCATTTTATTATTGCCATTGGGATAAAGAAGGAGGAGAGAGCACAAAGGCCTAGGGTTTCTACACCTTAGTGAGCCTCTCTCCCCTAGGGTTTCGTTGTTGAGGCCTTGCTTTAGTAACACCTCAACACTTACCCCTCTTGTCCTTGGTCCTTCATTATCATTTCATTCCTTCAACCTTGTGTCCTCTTTTGACTCCATATTTCCTAGTAGTGGACTTGTCTAATACCTTGTTTCTTGAGTGGCTTGATCACAACTTCAAAACAAACAAATACTTTGAGAAATTACTAACATTTTTAACCCTAGCTTAGACTAATCTTATAACCCTATTTCCACTACCTTCTACTTGTTCTATAAACAAATTCATCGCAACATCTATTTGTCTTTCAAGCAATTGAATGAATAGCTAAAGCATTGCTTCAAGCATTGTTACATTGATGATAAATTTCCGTTGTTTATTGTGAAGCTTCATTAGCATTTATTGTGAATATATATATATATTGTAATCATTGTCATTGTACAACTTTGATTTTCTTCAAAAATAATATCATTTATCAATTGCTTATTATCAAAAAGTCATTGATTATATGAAGTACTAACTAGCAAGCAAACTTGCGCATGTAGTTTCATTGTTTCTTTGTCTCGGGTAGGTACTCTTATTGGTTACTACTTCTGGTTATCTTTCATCTTTATTAGATATAAGCCAAACTTTCTGATCTGTGGTGACTTGTGAGGGGGAAATTATCACTTAGCCTTCTTAACCCTTTGCCTTCTCAAAACCCTAGGTCACTGGGGATGTCTCCCTTGGGCCTTACCTCCCTAAATAGAAGAACCTTCCCATTGAGGTGAAAGTGGTGGGATTGGTTTAGTTATGCCTGTTTGACATCCTTTCATCCAAATTTTACCCTGACTACAAACTATGCAATAACACAAACTAATGCATACTAAAGAAACACACTAAGAAACACACTTTTACCTAACGACACATTAGACCAAGTAAATCTTAACTAACTCCTAAGTGTATAAATATCCTAACATCCCCCCTTAAGAAAAAATTGGGATAGGATTGAAGGATTTACAATGGTGACACAATAGGATAAGGAAGGAGTCATTAGAGCCTATCCCCCCTTAATGACAACTTCCTGAACTCCTAACATAGATCGAAGTTTGGAAAACTTCGCTTCTATAAGAGACTTTGTGAAAATGTCTGCAACTTGATCTTCTGTAGGGAAAAAGAGCACTTCAATAACTTGATCATGAATGAGATTTCTAATGAAGTGCATGTGGAGGTCGATGTGTTTGCTATGCTGATGTTGAACTGGGTATTTGGCAAGCTTGATGGCACTCTGATTATGGCACCAAAGGCTGGTCGGATGATACTACTGGAATACAAACTCTGAAAGGATTTGTCGAAGCCACAAGGCTTCTTGACTTGAATTTACCGTTCCTCGGTACTTTTCTTTTGCTGAAGAAAGTGTTATAGCATGTTTTTTCTTATAGGCCTAAGTGACAGGTCTTGAGCCAAGAATGAAAACATAACTTGTAGTAGACTTCGATCATCAGGGTCATCGGCCCAATCTGAATCAATGAAACCAACCAATAAAGGAGTCCCCCCTGAACTGAACTGTACCACAGACATAATGAAGTATCCTTTTAGCAACTTTCACATGGGTTTCAGGGGGTGTTTGCATATACCGGGCAACAAGACCAACAAAAAAGGAAATATCAGGATGGGTATGAGTCAAGTATAAGAGGCTACCAACTAACTGATGGTACAATGTTGCATTGACTTTGGGATAAGTATAGGTGGCAAAAAGCTTGACTCCATACTGGAAGGGAGAAGGGGCTGGTTTACAATCATCCATGTGAAAGCGTCGAAGAAGGTCACAAGCATACTTGTATTGGGAAAGAAAAATTCTTTCATTGGTTTGCAAAACTTGGAGGCCAAGGAAATAGTGAAAAAAACCTAAGTCTGTCATTTCAAATTTCTTTTTAAGGATGGTTTTCACATGGTTTAAAAGTTTTGAGTGACTACTAGTAAGGATAAGGTCATCAACATAAAGGACAAGGATTATGAGATGGCTTCCTGATTTCTTGGTATAGACATTAGGATCAGAATGACATCTAAAGAATCCAGTGGCAATAAGAAATATTTCCATTTTGGCATACCAAGCTTAGGAATCTTGCCTAAGACCATAAAGAGATTTCTTAAGGTGGCAAACAAGGCTAGAGTCATTCTAGACATAGCTAGGAGGTTGTTCCATGTAGATTTATTCTTCCAAATCTCTATGCAATAATGAATATTTAACATCCATTTGACGGACCTACCATTTATGTGAGGCAACAAGGGAAAGAACAAGTCGGATGGAATTCATTTTGGTTATAGGGGCAAAGGTTTCATTATAGTCAATTCCTTCAACTTGAGAAAATTCTTTGGCAACTAATCGAGCCTTGTGTCTTTCAACACTTCCATCTGATTCATACTTAGTTCTTTATACCCATTTACATCGAAAAAGTTTTCTTCCTTTTGGAAGAGGTACAAGATCTGAAGTATTGTTTTCCATTAAAGAACAATACTCTTCATTCATTGTTGTATCCCAAAATGGATGACCTGAAGCTTCTGCAAATGTCTCTGGATCATGAGTTTCTGAAACTTGGGCCAAAAGAGAAGAGGCTCGTTGGAACTATGAATGTGTTTGATGCTGATTTGAAGGATCACCAACAAGATCACCAACTGCTTCTCGTGTTGAACAAACCCATCTAGGAAGCAGTGGAGCTGGTGATGGTTCAGGTTCAAAGGACTCATCTGGAGGAAGGTGAGCATGCGGAGGTATATTTTCATCCTCACTATCATTAACTAAAGAAGAAACTAGAACATAATAAGGCACAAACGCCAAAGATGGCTCGCAAACCGAAGAAAGTATAACCACCGAATTAGGCTCGCAGGCCAAAGAAGGAAAAAATGCCGAATTAGGATCGTAGGCCAATATATTTTCATCAAATTTAACATCTCTTCTAATAATAATTTCATTACAATGTGGTTGAAGAAGTCTATAACCTTTGACATCTTCAAAATAAACAACAAATATACACTTCTCACTTTTAGGCTGCAATGCTTTCCTTTTCTCATTAGGCATGTGAGCCCATGCTATACTCCCAAATACACAGAAGTGACTTACATCTGGTTTAATTTTAGTCCAAGCTTCTTCCGGTATTTCTAAGAGCCTTTGTGGTAGTAAGATTTACTATGTAATTTTCACAGTTGATTCCTTCCACCCAATACTTTAGACTTAATACCTTAGATTGGATCATAAAATTATCCATTTCTTTTAATGTGTGGTTCTTTCTCTCAACAACACCATTTTGTTGTGGTGTATATGGAACAATGTGTTGCATTTGGATTCCATGTGTAGTGAAGTAAATTGTAAAATTATTGTTCACATATTCACCTTCATTATCTGTTCTTAACCTTTGAATTTGATGTCTAGATTTCTTTTCTACAAGGGCCTTGTAGGCCAAAAACTTGTCAAAAACTTCTCTCTTAAGTTTTAAGAAGTAAACCCAAGTACGTTTAGAAAATTCATCAATGAAAGTTAAGAAATAATTGCACCCAGAAAAATAAGAAGAAGAAAGTGGACCACAAAAATCACTGTGAACAAGCTGCAAAGGGCCCGAGGCATGCCAAGAGGCATGTTTGTCAAAACTGTCCTGGTGATGTTTTCCAAGAACACAACCGACAAAAACATTGTCTCTGCATGAAACAAGAGGAAGATCTGTCACCATATGTTGATTACATAGTTGCTGCAATGAGCGATAGTTTAGATGACCAAACCGCTCATGCCAAAGTTTTCTCAAGTCATCGCTATGAGCAACAAAAACTGATGAAAAAT
>JZKD02S1872264.1:24674-34874 GCA_000966675.3 Picea glauca
TTTGTTATTTTTTTTAACGTTTTATTTTTTAATAAGTTTAGTTTTTTAACTTTTTTTTTTAACTTTTTAGTGATTTTCTTTTAATTTTTTATATATAATTTTTTTTTCTCTCTCTTGTATTCATTTCATTTTGTAAATATATTCCGAATCAAATGATATTTTTAAATATAGACTTTAGATTATGATATCATTGGGTGAGAATCAATGAATAATACATTAGTAAGACAAGTTTTAGAACTAGTTGTTGGTGCATAGTGGGTAGACTCATGGTTAAACATGAATTCACCAACAACTCCCTCAGATACCGACCCTTTCTGCATCACTCACAAGGAGGTGAAGTCTCACCTGAGGTATCTATGGGAACTACATGAACCATGTTTCCACAGTGACGAAGGGATGGGAGACAATAATCATAATCATTATACTTATCATTAGTTCATTATCTATTATATCATGTGTGCAGAAACATAAGAACATGCAACATATTCGAAATAATAGTCATATATCATATGCGCACAATAAATATAAAAATAAACACATCTTGACACAAAGACACCATATTTAACGTGGTTCACCCAAGACGGGCCACATCCACAATGGTCGACTTCTTATTATATTATTCAGGATCATTCATTACAAAATATGCACTCTGCGCTCATACATCATGCCGTTGTCGTTCTCCTATCCCTTTATCCATCTCTATCGCTCTTCACTCTTAAATAGTCACATACATTGCATACTTCCACTCTCTTACATTTAATTATATTCTAATAATTTTCCCCGACTACCCTCTATCCCAAAACCCTTACATATTTATACAATTGCACAAGGGCTTATCCCTTGTCAATGGACCCAAAATTCCTAACAACTTCAACGGTCTTCCTTCCTTTGCGTGCATTGATCCTTGAAAGTGCACCAACTATCTTTCCTTCCTTTGCACACATTGTACACTTCCCAAAAATGATCCCAAAATCATGTCCCAACAGGCCCCCAAAACTCACCTGTGGCTTATCCCGAGCCACACAATTCTTCTTCTACACTCCCTTCCATGTCACAATGAACTTCTCAAAATTTTCCTTTGCAGTTGTGACCTTCTCATTTGTGTGTGCCTCTTGCTCCAAAATATTCTTTATTCTCTATTGTCTATGTGTTAATGGGTGTATTTATTTTCTCTACGTTATCTTTCACTTCTTGCTTCACTATGCCTTGTGTAACTGCAAGTTCTTTTGTTACCCGAAAGGCCTCCACCTACAGTGGCTGACGCTTTTGTGTGAGAGTTGGTTGTTCAACTCTTATTTGGTTGATCTCGAGGTACAAATTTATGTTCTCAACTATGGAAGTCATTTATTCTTCCAGTGTTAGAGTGCTCATTGTTTCTTTGAATTTATATGCCTTCTCCTGTGTAATTTATAACCTTTGTTCTAATTCTTGTAGCTCTGCATTCTCCAAAAATTGAGTCCACAATTGTGTACTTTCTTCATACAACTTTGTGTGTTCCTCATAAAAGCTCCTAATATTCTCTATGGTTTTCATAACTTTCTTTTCTCATTTCTCCCTTTCCTCTGGTGGGGTACTTATCATTGTAAGAGCTTCCTGATCTACTATTTTTGCGCAAAATCCAAGAATGGCTTTGCTTATCTTTGTTAATTTCTCTTCCACATGAGCATATACTTCCATTGGTATTTATGGGAAGTTGTTGTATACCTCATTTAATTCTTGTTGCAACCTTGTTGTCTTTTGCACAACCTCCTTTAGTTCCAATATGAGTTTACTATATTCTGCATGTAGTGCATCATTGTCTGCATTTATTTTGGCCAACTCCATAGACGTTGACTTTGTGTGCAACTGGATCTCATGTGTGTAACATTTGTATACAAGTTGTGAAACACATTCACCGGTAGCTATGAAAACACTTAGTCAATATGGATTAATGCTTGGACACTCCTACATTTATTCCATGAGGAACTCTATGGCCCCTATGGATATCTTCATGACCTGTCACTCTGCTGACGATGATGGTGGATGAGATGTCGTCGGTCATGACTTTGTTGTATTTTTTGTGCTTTTTCCCTTCTCTTCTTCTGTTGTTTGAATTGGCGCTATCCTGGTTGATTCCAAAATCTGGTGGAGTTTAGCTATCTGCACTTGCACATTCGTATGCATTTATTCTTGTTTCTACGCAGCTCGTAGAAATGATTCTTCAGTTAATTATTTGAAATGATCCCCAATATTCTCCAAGTCATCCTCAATTAGATCCTAGATAACTAATTTCTTTGATTCATTCCTCTTCTTGTTCTTATGTGTTGATTTCTCCTTAGGGTGCTACTTTCTCTTCTCTCCAATGTGCAATGTTGTTTCCTAAGTCTCACCTACACCATTCCCTCATTCTTCATGTTCTTGTTCTTCTTCTTGATCCTTCTCTGGTTTTTGTGTCTCCTTTTACATTGTTTTTGTCACTGGGTTTTTTCACTCTGCTTCCCTTTCATTGATATTATGGCTAACATCTTGTTCTGTCAGTCCGTAGCTAGTTGGAAACCATTGTTGATTTGGATCTCTCTTTTCTTGAATATACATGTGGTGTATCTATGCCTTGAATTTTGTTATTTATTTTTATGCTTCAACTATCAGAGGTAGAATACACAGTGTGTCCACAATGCCTTGTCGTATTTTCTCCTGATATATGTATAAGGTGATATTTTTGTCCAATTTTATGTTCATATGCTTGTTATGCCATAAAGTAACATATATTGCTGCCAGGAACGATTGTTGCATACCTTATAGGAACTGTGTTTCTTCCAGCTCCCTCCAAGCAACTAATGCAATTAAAATCAATAGCCAATCATAATGGATCTCTATTCCTTTCTCCTGTTCTTCCATGCAGTCAATTAAGAATTGGTTCACCAAAAAAGTTACCCAGTTCATCTGTACTTATACTATGCACTTATTTGCTACCACTATTAATCCTACTGCCACCTAATCTCTATGACATTTCCTTAGTAACTTGCAAGCCAACACCTGCACCGCAAACCTTACAAAATTGTCATTGATGATCGCTACATCTAACCCACACACTCCTCTTTGCATGTTGTATTTTTCCTTCATCCTCTCCGCTAGTTCTTTCTCGTGAGTCTTATCCATGAAAAAAGGTAATGAGTCTTACCTTACTAATGATAATATGATAATGCTTGTAGTTATTTGGGTGTCAATTGACATTGCCCTGTCCAACCATAGGAACCCTCCGTGGATGCAACTAAGAAATAATTTGATGCAAATTTTGATTTCTACACTTTTTCCAAAATGTGAGATCTCCAACAGGTTCAATATGCCTATCTGTTGCATTCATGTTTCCCATTCATGTGGCTTGACTATGAGTATGAGTGATTTCACTTTGAGAGATGTGTTCATATAATTATGTGGTGCTAACTTTGGAAACTTCTTTAAATCTAAAAGTTCATGGTCTGAAAACTTTAGTCTTCCTACACCTCCCAACATATATCCCTCAACAATGACCCCAGGTGGCATCACAAGTGTAACCAGGTCATACTTCGACTGATCCATATTTTATGAGAAGAAAAAAATGACTACATATTATTAACATAAGCTTAACACAAAATAACAAAGATAAAATAAAACTGTTTTTCTATTCAATAAGGAAATAAGCTGAAACTGTAAAATGTAGAGAAAAACAAGTTTGCTGGAATGGTGGCGGCTTATCTCTTAGAAGAGATGTGATAGTTGCACTCATTCAAAAGAATATGGTTACAATGAGGTTCTGAAGGAATTTTACAATAATAATGAATTTCAAAAACCCTAGACATCCAAAAACCTAACCCTAGGAGATGAAGCGCCAAAATTCATGTGGACCCCTTTTGGGTAAGTTAGTGCATCAACTTCCTTGAGTCGTAACTTTTGCATGCGATCTCCATTTTAGGCGCACAATATCCCATTGGAAATATTTAATTGAGAAGAATTTTTTTTGAATGGCTCAAGTCAATGCCTTCAGCAATCACCTCGGCCCAAAATCCCAAAAAACATCGTTTAGGGCCTTAAAATGACCCTGGAAGTTTGGAACCTGAAAAACTGCCGAAAAGATGCCAAGGTGGAAAGATATTTTTTGAGCCAAAGGGATAGGTGGGTGGCCACCGATATCCACCTGGATCAATCCTCCCTCCTTAGGAAGCAATGGTCTCCATTGGATTGAGTTCCCCCATCAAATGAGGAAATTTCTATTGAATTTGGCCTCGGGTGAGCCACTTGCTTTGTTGCAGGGGATGTTGTGCTTTGATGAATCGATAAAGATGGATCCTTTGTTGTCAAGTTCCCTTGATCTATGTGTCCATAATATGATCACTGGATTCCTATTTTATGCAGTTGGGGTTGAGATCTATTGGTGTCATATGTTCTGCTACTTCTGAGGTGTCCAATAATGGTGGGAAATAAGGCTGAAGGAGATCCACGTTGAACACTATGTGTAGGCCAAGGAAAGGAGGAACGTTGAGCTCAAAATCATTATCCCCCATAGACTTGGTGATTGTGTAAGACCCATAACAGAGTGGGTGAAGCTTCCTATAGGGTCTTGTAAGGCGTTCTTTCTACAAGTGAAACCAAAATTTGTCGCCCACCTGAAACTTATGTGGCACCCGATGTTGATCATGGCACTGCTTGTACTTGTCATTGGACTTCTGTAGGATATCCTGAACCTGTTGGCAGATGTGTTGGATCCTCTCAATGAACCGGGTGTCTTTGTCATCTTCAATTGGAGCAGTAGATGAGTCGACCGAGGTGACTTCAAGGGGAAGTGCAACATCTATGGGACCCAATGGTTGGAATCCCAACCCCACCTGAAAGGGGCTGTGGCTGGTTGAGCTATGTAGGGCTCGGTTGTAGCTATGTTTGACATAGGGAAGAATATCATCCCATGTGAAAGGGTTCTTGGAATTACACATGCGCAAGATATGCACAATCATTCGATTTACGACCTTGGTTTGGCCATCTATATAGGGATGGAAGGTCATGAATTTGGTGAGCTTAGTGTCCAACATTGACCAGAGGCTTGATGAGAATGTGATGAGAAATTGAATGTCCCAATCTAAGACAATGGTTTGTGTGATTCCAAAATTTACCCAGACTCGTTCAAAGAAGAGCTTGGTAGTGGCCTCTGTTGTGATGCTCTTCTTGCAGGCAACCAAAATTGCCATCTTAGAAAAGCGATCAACAACCAAAAAAACACAGTCATTTCCCCACTTGGTGTACAAGAGGCCCGACATGTAGTCCATTGAGATGGATTCCCATGGCCTGTCAGGAGTAGGAAGAGGGGTGTACATTCCCTATTTCTTAGTGGGTTGTTTGGAAATAGTGCAAGAAGTGCAGGACTTGATATACTTGCTGACCTCCTGTCGAAGTTTCAACCAGTAGAAATGTTTATGTAACATCGCCATTGTATTTTTGATGCCAAAGTGTCCTACTACTAGACTGTAGTGGGCTTCCCAGATCAGCTTCGCTCGCTCTCTTGATGGAACGCAGATATGGCCCAGATGACACAACAACCCATCCTGAAGATGAAAATTAACGAAAACTGTGTTTGCACCCAACATTTGGTAGGTGGTGGCAAAGTCCAGGTCTATATCATAGAGTTGGGGCCATCCAGAGGTCTCATGGCCACAAAAGTCTAGCACCATGGTGAGTTCCGTGACTAGCGGTTTGCTGAGGCAATCAACGACACGATTGGTGCTTCCTATTTTATACTTGATGTTGAGGTGGAATTTCTGCAAGTATGTGGACAACTTTTGATGGAGGTCATTTTTCAATTGGCCTTGTGTCTGCATGAATTGCAGTGGCTTATGATCAGTGTGGATGAGCGTCTCCTTCCCAAAAATGTAATGTCTCCACTGGAAGCAGGCTTTCTCAATGGAGTACATTTCTTTGTTGTAAGTAGGGTACTTACGAATATCATATGATAGTGTTTCACTATGATAGGCCACGGGGTGGTTGTGTTGAGTGAGAACGATGACCACAACATAGTATGAAGCATCTATCTTGATCTCAAAATGTTGCTGCAGGTCTGTAGTGAAAATATTGGGGCGGAGCATAAGTGCTTCTTCAAATCATAGAATGCTTATTGTTGGGATTGATTCCATGCAAATTTCTCCTTACCACAACCCCTGGTTATTTGGATGAGGGCCCATGCAATATGGGAGAATCCCAACATGAAACTGCGGTAGAAATTGGCAAGGCCTAAGAAACTTCGAAGCTCAATGAGTGTGGTTGGGGCTGACCAATCATGGATGACTTGGATCTTGGCTGGATACACATGTATTCCATGCTGATCAACTATGTATCCTAGGTAATGGACCCTGTCCATGTCGAAGGAGCATTTTTCCAAGTTGGCGTATAGCTTGTGCTTCCGTAGGGTGTGAAAAACCTGATGAATATGCTGCAAGTGTTATGCCCAATTCTTTCTGTAAATGAGAATTTCATCCATAAACACCACTACAAAAGTATTGGTGAATGGTCATAGGATATTGTCCATCATCCTCATGAAAGTGGATGGAGCATTTTTCAAACCAAAGGGAATGACCAATGATTCAAAAAGGCCTTCCTTTGACCTGAAGGCGATCTTCCATACATATGTCTGTTCTATCGAGACCTGGTGGTAGCCAGACTTCAAATCAATATTACTAAAATATTTGGCCCTCATGAGTTGATCAAGGAGGTCATCGATTCGGGGAATCAGGTACCAGTTTTTGACTGTGATTTTATTCAGAGCTCGGTAATCAATGCATACTCGCCAGGTTCAATCTTTCTTCTGTAGCAACATGATTGGGCTCCCATAATGTGATGAGATGGGATGGATGTGCCCCTTGTGGAGAAGTTCTTGGATCTGTCGCTTGATATTCTCATTCTCTAATAAAAAGTGATGATAGACTGGCACATTGGGTAGCGATGCATCGGGGGTCAGATCGATGGGGTGCTTGACCTGACAGTGCAGAGGTACCTCGGTAGGTGAGGAGAAGATATATGACTATTATTCCACGAACTTATCTACTTTATTCTACTGTGTGGAGAGGTCGACCATAGAGACCCTAGATGTGGTTGTTATCTTTCACTCATTCGAAGAGAGAATCATGAAGAAGAAAAAAATCCTCGTCTGAGAGATGACCTTCCTGCATTTCTTGGCAGAGATCAAGGAAATATCACTAGGTGGGACTGCCTTGGGTATCCTGTAAAATTTCCTATTCAAAGTAATAATAACACTACGAGGCCTAGAATCATATACAACATGAAATTTCCATAAATAAGTTTGGCCCAAAAGAAAATCACAAACTTCAAAATGAGAAACATCACAAAATACCTCATCTTTGAAGGGCTTGAAGTAGTACGACAGTCGACACTGTTGGATGATGCAGAGATCGCTTCCTTGGATGAGCCATCCAATGGTGTAGGGTTGTGGGTGCGACGTTGTCGACAGGGGCCAACCGCTTGACGACCTCTGTTGATATGAGGTTTTTCTGGATACTACTTGTTGGCACAGGGGCAGACCCAGGGTTCAACTCCAAGAGCGCATCGACATGCCCTAACTACTGGCCCTTTCGGTAGTACTTGTGAAGCAGATGCAGTCTCACTCGAAGCAGTTATGGGGGGGTTGCAAGACAAAGATGTCTACAACCAAGGGGAATATTAGGGGGATCTAATGCAATAAAAACACAACATTCATATATCACTTACCAGCTTAGATATACTATGCACATCTACTTATCATATCTAACATAGTAATGCAACCACAATATATCAATGACAGAGACATAATACCAATCACACACAACAAAAAAATATACGTGGTTCACCCTCTCCCTAGGGCTACATCCACAAAACTGTGCTTTATAATGTATTAATATGGAGCATATAGTTCTGCCCTACGCTCTTAGCTAGAAGATCTATTGTCTTATCCTCTCTTTCTCTCCCCTCACTGTGCACTGAGATGCAGGGTTGATCTTCGCACCTAGATGAAGATCTTACAATACAAGAAGGCTCTCACACTCAACACCTCTCTCTCTCACAACAATAACCTCTCACAACATACCAATCAAAACTCTGATAACAACAATAATATCGAACGAACAACCCAACCCAGGCCCTATTGACCTTTATTTATACATTACAATCACTCACCGACATCCTTAGGCTGAAACCTAGGTGTCCAAAACCCTAAATACCAAAACCCTAGGTCAACTTGACCCTTATTTTTAGGGCTTCGCCAACCAGTCTTTCCTTCCTTCTCACCCGGTGGTCCAAAGCATCCAATGGTGGCTTTCTCCACTTGCTGAGTTGTCCACGATCCTTATTTCTTTCTTATCTGTCATCCTTGATATCCTCATCCAACAACTTACCTCACTCCATATTTTCTGCTCTTTTGCTCACTTCGACCCAGTAACAGTCATTGTGTCTCCTGTGAAGTTTACATTCTCCTTTTTCTTCCTTGTTCTTCGCGTACTTCCATAACCAAGGGCCAACATGCCCCCAACACTCACCTATGACTTGTCCCGAGGCACTTCAGATCTCAGCTTCCTGTTTCACTTCGATTTCAGACTGTCTAGTGTAGCCTCTACTTTCTTATCTTTGCCTCCTTTTCCCTCCTTGTGCATACTATATTTTCTGTGTCTATTACCCAGTTTCAACTACACCTGGTACATATAACCTTTTCTTCATGCTTCTACTGAGAGCTTTGATGCAGCTGGTTGTCATAATACAACTTCAACTGTAATGACCCTTAACTATTAAGATGGTTAATTTAATAATAATCCTAAAGATTATCTAAATTATATTTATATCAATAATAATAATTCTAATTGGATATTATTAAATAGTGTATAGGAGGGTTAATGAATAATTAATTATTAAGTGAGTCATTAATTGATTARGTATTAAATTAATGGTTAAAAATGAAATATAATGTTAAATAGGGTTACGTATCCCATAAGGGATAACGTAACCAATACGTAAAAGGGAAACATAAATGAATGGATAAGGCATTAATAACGGGATACGATTTTTGGTGGGGGAAGTAAATGTGCGAGGGCGGTGAAGGAGGAATAAGGGAAGTGGAGAAGGGGAATGGAGGGGATTCATTTTTCATGCATTCGAGAGGTGGAGAACTGGGAGTATTGGGACAGAGAGAAATTTTACAGTGGGAATTACAGTGCACCGGGGGCTGAGGAGGTTTTGGGCTCGGAGGGCTAAGACGTCCATTGATGTCCTAGGGCTAGGCGTACTAGTTGGTAGGGTGGCTGGTTTTGGGGTGTCCTAAGGAGCAGCGACAGGTTCAAGCGGCGGATAGCATCAAGCGGAGGATAGCATCAGAGTGAGGTATGTAAATGGTTACCAAATTTTATTTATTGTAATATTGGATTGATTGTGCTGGATTAAGTGAAATTTGAGTAAATTTCAAATTTACTGTTCTATTTTAATTATATGGTAGTTTAAATCATTTAATTATATGGTAGTTTAAATTAAATGCCGGTCACTACATCTGGTATCAGAGCCTAGGTTTGAAATACTGGGCCTAAAGGGCCAAAACTCCAAGCTCAAATTGCCTCCGCCTAACCTGCAAACAACTCCAAATGCTTAACTCCTACAAACAAAACAAGAGAAATGGCATTAGACCGTAAAAAGGAATATTAAGAAAAACAATAAGAAAAAAAAAAAAACATAGGAAAATAGAACTATATGCTATTAAATGCATATATATAGCCACATATAAATATGAATTGATATATTAGCTTCAATACTTTTATTATTCAAGATTTATTACCAAGGGATCTGAAGCGTAATGAAGATTTTAGAAGAGCAAGTGGAAAAAGTTGAAAAACAATTTAAATTTTAAATTTAAATTTATTTTTAAAATGTTCAAAATTTTTTTTTTCTTTGCAGTAAAACAAAGATGAAGAAGAGTTGAATTTAAAATTGCTCAATTTGGATTAACATTATCATTTATTAGTTTTCACTTCACATGCCAAAGTCGAATACTCAACAACAGCCAAAATTCTTTGGAGTAAAACAAAGGCGAACGAGAGTGGATTCTACTTGTACACTTAATGACAAATACATATTCACTCGGTAATCATATTAACAAAGACCCAATTGAAAGAGTAAATACCAAAACATATGCATCCTATTCTTTCGACTGAGAATAGATACCTAATT
>JZKD02S1872264.1:40501-66403 GCA_000966675.3 Picea glauca
GGGAAACATAAATGAATGGATAAGGCATTAATAACGGGATAAGATTTTTGGTGGGGGAAGTAAATGTGCGAGGGCGGTGAAGGAGGAATAAGGGAAGTGGAGAAGGGGAATGGAGAGGATTCATTTTTCATGCATTCGAGAGGTGGAGAACTGGGGGTATTGGGATAGAGAGAAATTTTACAGTGGGAATTACAGTGCACCGAGGGCTGAGGAGGTTTTGGGCTCGGAGGGCTAGGACGTCCATTGATGTCCTAGGGCTAGGCATACTAGTCGGTAGGGTGGCTGGTTTTGGGGTGTCCTAAGGAGCAGCGACAGGTTCAAGCGGCTGATAGCATCAAGCGGAGGATAACATCAGAGTGAGGTATGTAAATGGTTACCAAATTTTATTTATTGTAATATTGGATTGATTGTGCTGGATTAAGTGAAATTTGAGTAAATTTCAAATTTACTGTTCTGTTTTAATTATATGGTAGTTTAAATCATTTAATTATATGGTAGTTTAAATTAAATGCCGGTCACTACATCAACCGACTCCCATTCACTAATCCTTCCTTCCATGCTCCATCTAGACTTTTCAATTGCGCAACTCCTCCCTATGTAACATAAGTGATCTCATACGACCCTATCCAATGCATTCTAAACTTCCCTGGATGTTTGATGAACTTACTGTCGTATATCAGTACTAGATCACCTTGTTTAAATGCCTTCTTCTTAATGTGCCTGTCTTGATAGGCCTTCTCTCTTTCCTTCTGAACCTACTGATGGAATCCTGGAATCAATCTATCTTCCTCTAATTCAATCAGCTATGCCAACCTCTCTTGAACAATGCCAGGGTCATCCATATCTGTAAAGGCAACAATTCTCAGGCTTGGTACCAAATATTCCATTGGAACAACAACTTCAAGACCATATACTAACTTAAAAGGGGTCTGCATTGTTAGTTTCTTGCAAGTGGTTCTATAGGCCCATAATACTGCGGGTACTCTTAAATCCCAATCATACCTATTCACACTACAAATCTTGGTTAGTGATGTTTCCTAAATCTTGTTAGATGCTTCAACTGTCCCGTTTTCTTGTGGATGGTACGGTGTGCTCTTTTGATGGTGGACTGCAAATTCTTCAGTCAGGGCTTGAACTGTCTTATTGATGAAATGTGTACCTTGATCACTCATAAGGATATTTAGGAATATAAACATGGTTATGATGTCATCAAATATGAAGCACACAACTGTAGTTGCAATACAATCCTTAACTTCTCTTGCTTCAACCCATCTAGTCAAGTACTCTGTCGCAGTAATTATGTACCTTTCTCCTGTACACTTTCCTAGTGGGTTTATAGGTCCAACGAAATCAATGGCCCATTTCTCGAATGCTTGTAGGATTAGTTGTTGTGCTAATGGCATTTCATATCTTATGAATGGTTTCCCAACTATTTTGCATACATCGTAGGCTCTAGAGTATTCTTTAGCATCTCTGTGTAAGGTAGGCCACCAAAGGCCAGCTCTAAGAACCTTCTATGTAGTTTCTTTTCATGCATAATGTTCTCCTGCGATGACTTCATGAGCTTCTGAGAGGATCAGTGGTCGTTATGATTCCATAACACACCTTCTCAATATCTCATCAGGTCCCATCTTGTATAGATATCCAACTATAAGTGAGGAGTCTACAACGTGCACTGCTAACTGTTTCTTATGGGGAATTGTATATTCACTAGGTGCCATTTCTGTTGATAGGAATTGGGATATCTCTATGAAGTGGTCATCAATATTTCTAGTGGCCAGTAGCTGTGCATCTGACAGTTCATCCTCTAAACTGGGAGGCTCTTCTCCATGTTCCAACCTTGACAAGTGGTCAAGACCTTTGTTCATTCTCCCTTGCTTTACTATTGTTATAAACCTAATTCGCACCAAACATGCTTACCTGGCATCAGGCCACCTCAGATTCCTTCTTTGCTAAAACACTACTGAACAACTCTTCTTAAAAAGCCCTTTTATAAAGGCCCACACACCCTGCTCCATTACTACACGCGTGTACACGTGAGCTGACCCAAGACAGCTTGCATGTACCTACAAAAGAACGAAAAAAAGGAAAGTTGCTGACAAAACACATAGCTTTGGGTAAGTTAACTAAACCTTTCGGCCATGCATAGCCGGTCATTCGACCAAATACCTAGCTACTTCTAACCTATAAAAGAAGGGGTAGGGGTCCCATTTGAAAGGAGGAGAATCATAGTAAAGAAACTATACCCGATTAAGCATTCCCTTTGTCCCAACCTTTATCCATCCTTGTGCAAAGAGAAGTATAGACCAAAGCAGTTGGAAGATAGTGGAAGAAGAGCCTAGGACCAGGATCAAGAAGTAGTCGCTGACTTTATCATTGTAAGGTATCATTGTGAAGTTAATAAAAGAATTGCTTTTCTCGTCCCGCCATATGAGATTGTCATTATTGGAATATTGATTGTATGATTGATTAAATCTCTAACTCGTTAGCTCATAGATCAAATGCATGTGGAGTTCTTTGTTTGTCTTTAGTGAATGTAGGTCATCATTGGGAGGAGAGTTGCAATCAAAGAACGACCAAGCGCAAAAAGGGATCAACATCAAACAAGAAAAATAAGGTACGTCAACTTAATCTCTTGAGCCTTGTATTTACATATGAGTAAGGGGGGTTTAGGCATGGGATGATGGTAACAAGTAAGAATTTTTAGGTCATTTTTGCATGCATGATAAAACCCTTAGTGCTAGTCCATAGGATGGATTTCCCACCCTCAACAAAATTGGCGACCATACTGGGGATCTCTAGGGTTTCTGGAAATGTTTTTTCTTGGGTATTTTAAAAACTGGTTTCATTCCTTGTTTTTAAAGTTTCTGCAAAAGTTTGAGCTTGCAGAGTTTCTGGTCTTCCATACCAATTATCTCTGTTTCTTTGCTTGACTGCATTTTTTTTGAGACCCACAAAGGTACACGCAGCCTGTATAAGGTATGAACACGTGTACCCGCGCCCTACCTTCCCACAACCCACGTGTACACGCTAGCTGAGGAAGTGTCATTTGTGTGTATGATTCTAGAAAATTTCTTTTAGAGAGGCAGTCATCCTCTCCCTTGTCAAAAATAATCCTTCTCAGGGGTTTTCTAGAAATATTTCTAGTCTTTGTTGTTTGTAGTCTATAGCTTAGGTTTCACCTCAGATTGGTTTGTTCTATGAAGTTTTACTTGAATTGTTTTCTTTTTGTTTCTTCTGTCAAAGTAAGTTTCTGAGTCTTCAAGGGACTCTGGTTCTCAATACCAGTAGTCTCTGCCAGGTTTGATTGCTTGTTTTTTTCATTTTTTTGAAGAATTGCAGAGGCACACGCGGCTTGTATAAGGCCTGGATGCGTGTACATGTTCTTTGAACTTACACAACTTGCGTGCACATGCTGGCTGTTGAACTGTCAACAACGTTCCTTTTGAGAAAATTTTTGTTTAAGGAGAGGCAGTCATCCTCTTCCTTATCAAGAGTTGTACCTCACAAGAATTTCCTTGATTTAATCTTGGTCTCTATCATAGCAGTTTTAGCCTAGGTTGGATTCCAGCATAGCTTTCTTTTTCATTGAAAGATTTCTTGTGTTTCATAGATTTTTTAACTTATTTTTAAATGGAAATTTTAAGAAAAATGAGTTTCATTTTGAAAACAAAATTCCGCCTCATGGACGGGGGGGGCATGAATCATGCATTCATCAGTTTCTTTTAGAATATTTTGTTATTTCTTCTTTGATTGGAAGAAAATATAAAAAAAAAACTTAGTTTGTTAGATGTCTTTCTTTCCTGGCATTTTCTTTGCATTGTTATTTGAAAAAGAAAAGAAATTAGCATTGTGTTGTGTTTTCTTCCCATCTTAAAAGCATTTCAAAAAAAAAAGAAAAGAAATATAATCATTCTTTTCTAGTGTTCATATAAGTTTCATCATTTTTAGTAAGAGTCTTAACAAAATTCAGTTTCACTACCACACCTTTTAAGTAAATCAAGCCTTTAAAAGAATGCTAATTAAAAATAACTAGACTTTTATGTTTGTAGGGTCAGCTAACTAGTTTAGGGTTAGGGCCTTGAATTTGGTTGGAGAGGAAACTCTTCAAGGCCATTGAATCAAACATTGGAGTCTGAGTTAGGGAGTGTTAAAGTCCAGTATCATGAAAGTTATCCAGGACACCCTCTAACACAGGGGATAAACACGAGGTCACATGAGGAAAGGTAGTGGAGATAACCCCTCCAAAGCCGAACCAATCGTAGTGGAGAACACATATAGAGGGCTTGTCTTGGGATTTTGTCTATTGAATTTTCCATGGATCTTCATGGGTATAAAATATGTTTGAGGTCCTCAGTTTTCTTCTAGACCACTTGCTTTAGATACCCTTGGTAGGTTTCGGGCTTGATACCCTGCTCATTGTGGTCTACCCGACTATCGATTGTACCCGCCTGGTGATTGTTCGTGCGCTGACAACCTAGTTGCCTATCTTTCTAGTGACATACACAGGTGACCGCGGGGGTATATCGTATTACCTAGGGCATACATCGGGCCATGATTTGTAGAGTATACCCAGAGGGTTCTTCGATATTCGAGTTTCACTTGCACCGGTAAGTTGCTCTAGTGTTGGTTGGTGTAACTGTTCTTCCAACTAGTTATTCGTTTTCTTGATTTTCCTTTAGGAACTTTTAGTGTGTGCTTTGTGCTCCCTAGTTTTCCATAGTGAGTTAGTTAGTCATGGCTTTGGGTCTCTGGCCTAGGGTGGTATACCACCCACTCTGCCGGTTGAGAGGAATTTTTAGTCTTCCACTTAGAAACGTGGAGCCACCTCTTTATAGGCGTTGTTTTGATAACATTGGTTCTTCAAAGTTAGTGTGTGAGACTTTTACGGTTTTGAATGATCCTACAATGGGAGAAACTATGTATAAGATATTCACGGCTAAAGTTCCTGACAATACCAACCAAGGAACCCCTTCGCAAGGGGATTCTTGTGTTTTTCCTTTCTTTGGAAACATTGGTGTCCCTTTGATGGCCACTTTGTACATTCCTGGGTTAAATGTGGGATTACCGGTTTGGTTGGGTACCATTCCAAATGTCCCAAATGATTTTGACGCTTCTCAGTTAAGCACTTTATGTCATGGGCATCCTGTTGATGTTTTTTCGTCAGCAAATTCTCCTCCTCCTTCTTCTCCCATCTCTGGTGAAAGTACAGTTGCTAGTAACTGAAATTCTAAACGAAATAGAAAGAGGAAGAATATGAAGAATAAATCACCAACCTCTGCGAGTCATGTTGGAGATAGGTCGACAACCTCTACAAGTCACATGTAAGACTAGCACCCAACCTATGCAAGTTATTCTATGGGCACACACCCACCCTCTATAAGTCATGTTGGGGGAAAAATTCTAGTCACTACTAGTAATACTGGTAATAGGTCTGTAGCCTCTACAAGTCAAGTTATCGACCCATCGCCAGCCTCTGCAAGTCATGTTGGAGATGTGAAACCAACCACTGCTAGTCATGCTGGGGGCATCGATTCTGTTGAGAAACCTAGATGGATAGGACGTAAACCTAAGTTCCCTTGTAATCTTTCCAAGGGATATCACCTTACTCATTTGTTCTCTGGCCTTCCAGAGGTACGCAAATTGTGGTCCTTGTATGCAAGATCTTCTGATTCTGGGTATTCTGCAGTTTCCTCATAGTCTATTCAACCATTGGTTGAGAAAGTGGTCATGCCGATGCAGTCATTGGCTGATCCCACTCGTCTTTTGGGGGGTGAGGTGCCTTTAGACCATGTAGTCTCGCAGCCTATTCATCCATTGGTTGCGAAAGTGGTCATGCCGATGCAGTCATAAACTGATCCCACTCCTCTTTTGGGGGGTGAGGTGCCTTTAGACCATGTAGTCCCGCAACCTTTTCAGCCATTGGTTGAGAAAGTGGTCACACCGATGCAGTCTTCGGCTGATACCACTCCTCTCTTGGGGAGTGAAGTGTCTACCGACTATGTTTTTAGTGTTTCCAGTTCAATACTTTCAGAACAAGGGGGAATTCCACTAGTTCCGAGTACACCCCCTCCAAGCCCTAGGATGGTTTCCTTTGATTGGAATGATCTTGTTGAGCCTCATCTTCCTTCTTATGCACCTTTTCAAATAAGGGTTGAAGTTAATTCAACAAACATTTATCGATGTATAGTGGATGAAGGAGCCTCCGCAAGTATTTTATCCTCCTCGGTTTGGAAAGTCTTGGGATATCCCAAGCTTGTGTCTACTTCACATGAGCTATTGGATTTTGACATACATCCTAGTGATTGTTTAGGGGTTCTTCCTCAGTTGCCTATCTTGTTAGGTGGGAAAATTGTCCTTGTTGATGTTATAGTGGTGCAAGGCCCATTAGATTTCAATATGCTTCTCGGGCGTGATTATGTATATGCTATGAATGCTGTGGTGTCTACGTTCTTTCGGGTGATGCATTTCCCTCACAATGGAAGCATTGTCACTATTGACCAACTGGCACCTGATAATCACCATCCTAATTCGGCATTATTTCAGACTACCCCTTTACATGTTCCTAATGTTCGTGTAGAATCGACCCCGCCATGGGTTAATTATGTGGCATCTTATCCTTGATGTTCAATTGCTTCTGAGAAAGAACCTGTGTAATCATGTTTGCCTTCCCGAGACTTGGTCTCATCAATTGATTCATTGGTTTATCCAATGGGGGCTTGGGATCCCTTGCTTCCCCCTCTTGGTACGAGTGATTTTAAGTCACCTTCTAAATCTGATCTCATTGTTTGTAGATCCTCAAGCTCTCGTACTTGTGATTCTTCACTGATAGACTCTGCCAGTCCTAGAAAAAAACTCCATTGTCATATGGAATATGGTCAATTTACTTCACCCTTTGGGACTATCGACCCTCGCTTGCATGATTTCTCATATTTTGAATTGCCTTCATATGAGGCTATCCTTGAAGCCATGACTACAGATTCTATACTGTGGGAGGACTTACACTTTGGTTTGTGTTTTCTTCCCTTATGGGAGACTTCTCAATTTGACTATCGAAGAGACTCTTGGTATGAGCCTATCAATAGGCTCTACCCGAAGAAGTTTCATATATGAGTCATATCCCCCTACGAGTCTTCTTTTAAGCTCTTTTCAGACCCTCTAAATGTGAAAAGATTGTCGAGCGATCTTGTTGTCTTTCACGCTTGTTAAACTGAAATTTGAAGGCACGTCTATCCGATGGTAGTTTACCCCTTTTTTGGTCCGGATGGTCAACTGTACGAACAAAGGTATACTCTAGGAACTTCAGTTCTCTAGAAGAGTACCCTCAGGTATAATTTTACCCCTTTTTCGGGCCCGAGGGACTACATTTACGAAAAAGGAACCCCCATGGAGTCCATAGTTAAGATATTTTCAGACTCCCTAAAATTGAAAAGATCGCCCAATGACCTTATTCTTTCACACTCGTTAAAATAGTCCAGAAGAACATTCCTGACGGAGTCCATAGTTAATCTTTTTTCAGACTCCTTAAAAATGAAAAAATGGCTGAGTAATATTTTCTTTATCACACTCATTAAAATGGTTTTGAATAGACGTCTTGTCAGTGCTAGTTTACCCCTTTTTTTGAACCGACTAGACTACCTTCAAAAAAGGTACCCCATTGGAGTCTCCTTTTACGTTTTCCAGACTCTCTAAATATGAAAAACCACTGAGCTTACCTTCTCTGGGCTCGTTAAAATTACATCGAAGGACGTTACCATTGTGTATTTTACTAAGCATTTGCATACCCACGTATTTGGACTAATGTTGACTCCATGTTGCTCTCAAATGAACCATCTGAAGCATGCCTTATACACAAGCCTTGTAGCACTTTGCCTCTGTGTCTTGTACCTTTGGCCCCTGGAGGATTTTTCCTGAGTGTCCTTTTCTTGCATATGTCCCTTTTCCCTGAGCATCCTTGTGTTCCGTGCGCTTGGAACTAGTATGTTTGCAACACTCGATCCTCCTTTGTAATGTAACATTCTTTTATTCTTTTTCAATCTTTCCAACATTATTGAAAAAGACAAAAAAATCAAATATAACCCAAAAAGAGGAAGGGAAAAGTATTTTCTTTTTATTTGGTAGCACAATGAGTCACCCTTGGACAAAGAACATCCTTCTATTTGTTCATCAAGCTCTGGGATTTAATATGACCTTAGGAGGTTGTTCTCACTACATAGAGTTGTGTCCTCCTCCATTTGGTTATTCTTCCAAACATATGGAGAGTTTGTGTTGCCTCCTGCATCGTGAACTTATGTCAAATGTCATGATGCCTGAGTCTCATCATTTGTCATGCTATTTCCCAAGTGAAGTTATACCAAGCTTGAGTCGGCCCCTCTGCAGTTTGTTTCCTTCCCTCATGCCCGACCATCCTCAAATTCCAATCAAGTCTTTGTTCAAAATCAATGAAGCCTTTAGTTTGATCATCAAGATTCTCTATTCCATGACTGACGAGGCATCGAAGACCTCTGTGTAGTGAAGTCGTACACTCATATTACACTCCTACCTGAGTTTTGAATATTTTGAAGTTGTTTCTCGAGCTCTGAAGACCTCATCTCCAACCATCAGGCCTTATCACCTTCTAGAAGATGGATACTCTACATGTATATCTTTTTGATTTCGAGATGTAGCTCTGCTATGTATTGCTCGCGGCTACACTTTATATAGTTATATGACATGGATCTACAATGTATTTGATTGGTAGCCATGATTTTATTTCATCCCAAGCATGGGTATGCCTGTCTCGGTGAGAAAATTATTATTTTGCAGAAGGCACCTCTCGATTTCTGGTCCACGGGCTCACTTGTTTGGAATGTTGGTGAAGATTGTTAATGTATTTCGGCCATCAGATTCTCTTCTGACCTCACACATTAGGGGGCATCTGTTATAAACCTAATTTTCACCAAACATGCTTACCTGGAATTAGGCCATCTCAGATTCCTTCTTTGCCAAAACACTACTGAACAACTCTTCTTAAAAACCCCTTTTATAAAGGCCCACATGCCTTGCTCCATTATTGCACGCGTGTACACATGAGCCGACCCAAGACAACCCACGTGTACCTACAAAATCACGAAAAAAGGAAAGTTGCTGACGGAACACACAACTTTGGCTAAGTTAACTAAACCTTTTGGCCATGCAGATCCGGTCATTCGACCAAATACCTAGCTCCTTCTAACCTATAAAATAAGGGGTAGGGGTCCCATTTGAAAGGAGGAGAATCATAGTAAAGAGACTATACCCAATTAAGCATTCCCTTTGTCCCAACCTTTAGCCATCCTTGTGCAAAGAGAGGTATAGAGCAAAGAAGTTGGAAGATAGTGGAAGAAGAGCCCAGGACCAGGATCGAGGAGCAGTAGCCGACTTTATCATTGTAATGTATCATTGTGAAGTTAGTAAAATAATTGCTTTTCCCGTCCCGCCATATGAGATTGTCATTATTGGAATATTGATTGTATGATTGATTAAATCTCTAACCCGTTAGTTCATAGATCAAATGCATGTGGAGTTATTTGTTTGTCTTTAGTGTATGCAGGTCAGCATTGGGAGGAGAGTTTCAGTCAAAGAACGACCAAGTGCGAAAAGGGATCGACATCAAACGCAAAAAATAAGGTACGTCAACTTAATATCTTGAGCGTTGTATTTACATATGAGTAATGGGGGTTTAGGCATGGGATGATGGTAAAAGGTAAGAATATTTAGGTCATTTTTGCATGCATGATAAAACCCTTAGTGCTAGTCCGTAGGAGGGATTTCCCACCCACAACAACTATGATCTCAAAATCATACTCTTGAAATAACAGAAGCCATCTGCATATCCTTCCCCCCAACACTGGATTTTTGACTAGGTATTTCATCACAAAGTGATCAATAAACATTTTAAAGTGTCCTCCCAACAAGTAGTGGCAAAACTTCTGTAATGCATACACCATGGCCAACCCTTCTCACTCAGTGGTGGTGTAATTAATTTCAACAGTTTATAGCTTCCTTCTAGTGAAGGCTAACGTGTGGTCAATATATCCTCCTCCAGGTTGTGCTAACACAACTCCTAAAGCAATGGAAGACACATCGACATGCACATGAAACTCCTTGGTCCAATCTGTGAAAACCATAATAGGCACAGTAACCATTTTCTATTTTAGTGTGTCGAAGATCTACTGACATTCTTATGTCCAACTAAACTGACAATCTGTTTTCAATAGCTTCTCCATAGGTGCATTGATCTGAGAATATCCTTTAATGAATTTCCTATAGTATCCTATTTGTCCCAACGTAGTGCGCAACTACTTAACTGAAGTAGGAGGGGGTAGATCAACTATAATGGCGATCTTGGATGGATCTACCAGCAACCCTTGCTTACATACAATATGACCTAACAAAACTCCAAATGGTGAAAACAAAATGCATTTATTTAGGTTCAAGGCAATTTATCCAACATTAGCCTTAGACATTTATCCAACATTAGCCTTAGACATTCAATATGATTTTTCAACAAACTAAAAACAGTCCAATCATCAAAATATTCTTCTAGAAATTTATGCAAAAAATCCTTGAATGCTTTGACCACCACCCTAGAAAATATGGTTGGGGTGTTCTTTAATAAAAATGGCATCACTGTATACTGATAAGATCCCCATTCTGTTGCAAACGTAGTCTTATGGCAATCTTCCTTGGCAATCCGAATCTGATGGTATCTTGAAAATACATCAGTAAAAGAATATACTTCCTGGCCTCCCACATTATCTAACACTTCGTCAGTGAATGGTGTAGGGAAGGGGTCATGCAAACAAGCATGATTCAGTTTTCTGAGATCTATGCATATATTTATCTCTCCCATCTTCTTGTCTTGTACCACCATAGGGATGATCGATTTTGATTCTTCCACAAGTTCTATAATCCCTACTTCCAACATTCTATCAAGCTCAATCTTCAATTTCTCCTTATATTTGGGATTCAATCTGTAAGGTATCTGTTTGACTGGTCTTGCATCTGGTTTTAAAGGAATCATCATTTCTCCCATAGGCCCTTTAATTCCCTTCATATCAGTGAACTTGGTTGGAAACAGTCCCGATATTCATGCAGTAACTCTGTAATTTTATCAATGGTAGCAACATCCCAGTAATCTCCAACATTTGCAAACTTTTGTGTCTCCTCTGTTCCAATATTGACCTTCTTAATCTTGATCAATTGTCCAATAAATGGTAACTCAAATCCTGGCTCTTCCACATCTCGCTGGCCTTCTATTTTTGCGATGTTCACCTTCCTAGGATCATCATCTTCACCAACATTGATGTTGTAACAACCTTGCAATTTATGGAGAGGCGCAATCCATTTGTCCTCTTCTTGCTCTAAAGAGAGGCTAGAGGCCTCCTCAAACACTTTTTTCTTGACAATTTGTAGTGCTTGATCTACTGAAGGAAATTGAATTTCAAATAAGAAGGTAGTTACAAAATTCCGAGTCATACCTTCCCAATCTATGGTGATGAGGCGCAACTCGGCTTGGAGGTACCAGTTGATAGGTGTCGTGTCCAGGGTGTTAACAAATTTGTGCACCCACTGTTCTTGAGTAATGTTGCTCTTGAGTAATGTTGCTCCATGCTTCCTCACAAATTCGCACATGGTCCTTTGGGAAACTTTGACCTGTGTAGCTAACTTCACAACCTTCTACCTTTGCTGAGAACCTCACTGTCATCAGGGTACAACATTGTACCCATTCTGTAATGTTGTGTCTATGTGTCCCCCACCATCTTGCTGGTGTGGCTTTTAGGGCCTCATCCATTGCCATAAATCTCTGTTGTATTGGTACACTTTCTTCAAAGTTTGAAAAGAAGGTTTCTAAAGGATTCAGACCATCAAAGGTGGGTAAGTTGCTTACTATTGTGCCAATCCAACGAATTTCTATGGTTAATCTAGCACATATTCTTGTAGATAATTCATACATTTTATTCTTCCAGTTCTCCAGTGCTTCTTTTGAGTCTGATGAACATGCACTATCACTTCACCAGTTTAGGTTCCCATTGGCTGTAGGATTAATGTAATCCTGTTTTCTAGCTGTTAGCTTGTATATATTTTCTAGTGCATATGCATGGTCTTCTTCTCTGATCAGTTCTGTGTATCATTGGCCTTCATATGGATCTAAAGGTGCGATGAACCTAAGTCCATCTCTTTAAAAATTCATATGTCTTTTCTTTAAATCAACCACTGTGGAATTATTGAAATCCCAATCAATTCCTAACAATGCGGGGTAAGGACAACTATCATCAACTATCTTAATTGTCTCAAAATATACAAACGTGCTTACTCCGTCGATGTCCACAAGGACATGTTCCAGTCTGCCAAATGGACTTACAACTTGCTGATTGGCCATCCTAAGCCTAATAGGGGAATAAATCAACTTCAGTTTTCCCATCAGTGCCCAGGTTTGCTTCGTCATGACATTGACCTCTGACCCTAAGTCGAGGACCGCACAGTCTATATCATATTCTCCTATTTGAGAATTCAAGTGTAATTATTTATTTTTCCTTCTCTTCTTACCAATTTGGTGTACTTCCCTATTCAGTAAGGGATCTATCTTTCCTAGCTCATATTGTCTGATTAAATTTTGTAACTCTTGTACAACGCTTTCATCTTGAACCAACTTAATACAAGTATATAGGAATTCCTTGAGCTTGCTTACCTCTTTTCCTTCTTTTGGCGAAGTAGACTGATCAAATTCCAGAGGCATTCCATATTCTCTCACTTCTAGTCTTGTCTTTGATGAGGAACCTTGGTCTCTTTTGAATTTGTTTCTTGCCTCCTCAAATATTTGTCTTTCTTTCCTTGCATCAAACATTTGTGTCTTCTCTATATCTTTCCTGATTCCTGAATCTTCTGTAGTCATTCCTTGGGTTGGTATGTCTTTTCCTATAACAACACCTCCTCTGGTTATAACAACGACTCTAGGGCCTTCTCTGTGAAGTTCATCGTATATCAGTTGCACTTGCAGGTTCTGCTGAGGTCCTTGTCTCTCCTGAAGCTTAGCTAGTAGCACAAGATAGTCTTCTATAACATGGTCAAATGAGATGCAGTAGATGCAAGTGGTACAGGGTTCTGACAATCCCTTGCGAGGCATCCTGGTTAGGAACAGTTATAATAGATTATATTTCCTCGGTCTCGACCCATTCCTCCTCCTCATCCTCTTCCTCTGAATCCACCATGAGGATTGAAGTTTCCTCTCCCAGGGGAGTTATACTATGTAGTGTTTCCTTCTTGTTGTACTTCACCTTGAATCTTATATATGTATATCGACCTTTCATGCATGAGATCGTAATCCCTACAATCCCTATCATCATGACCCACAGACTTACAGAACGTACATTACAATTTTGTAGGTTTCTGGACATACTTTTGCATGTAGTAGCACTCACCAGGGCGATGTCTGTTTCTGCATACCTTGCACTAGGGTAAGATGACTTGCTTCAAAGGGCATGGAGCTCCAAAATCTAAGTATTCATTGAATAAGGGACAATGTTCCTTGTGATTTCCATCCGATCGACATCTGACACACTAGATGTTTTGTCTTTTTTCTTTTCTCTTGTCTTTCTTCATATCTTCGACCTACAGAGATAAACTAGTTAGCTGACTCAAGATCTGAATCATACCTGAGATGGATTTTCCCATAGGGGATGATTCTAAATTCATGGCGATTTCCAGCGCCTCAGATTGCGAAGCAATTGTCTGTTGCATCAGAGGAACTCTGATTTGGGGTAAGAGGGAAGAAATCAACCATTCTTTGTTCTGTTCATCTTGGATCTAAAAATTTAATCAGCCTGTTAAGGTTTTGAATCTATGATCAAACTCCCAAATAGGTTCAACCACCTTCTGCTTGATCTCTTTCATTTCTATAATACATTGTGACTCTAACTTGGGTTTCTTAAACTCTGCAATCAGTGCATTCTTAATTTGATTCAGTGGCTTAGGCTGTGCAATTCCTTGGACAAGATTCATGTACCAACTCAGTGCACGATCCCTTAGAGTGGTACTAAACTGGGTTATTTTGACATCTTCGTCAGTGACATTTTTAATATTCCATACGGCTTCACATAGGAACCAGTGCTGATTAAGATCTTCAGATCCATCTCCCCTAAAAATAGGTAGCCTCATCTCATTTACCATAGATCTTCTTGGGGTTCCTGACTGAGTATGTGGTGGACTGCTAGTGACAGTGCTATGGAAGCTTTGGTGGCTGGGATTACTCTGATTTCTTAATACTACTGAATCAACATGAAGGATAATAGTACTTACTTCAACAATCTGCGCAGTTTCTAAAGTTTCAGGTTCTTCCCGGTGAAGCTTTTCAACTTTTCCTCCTTCTGTCCCAGTGGGTTCTGAATTCTCTTCATCTGTCAGATCTGCCTCTTCTCCACGGTAGAAACCTTCATCTCCATAGTTCTACTTAAATAGGTTTGCAAGGTGGACTTCTATGAACACTCTCCCACTGCACGTATGTCCAGCTTCTATGTCGCAATTGTTGTCCAATTTTTTGAACATTAGCCTTTCTAGATCCAACCAATCTACTGTATCTTCAAGATGTTCTTCTCATGCAATAGAATTTTGAGTCTCAACTTCAGGAATTGTAAAAATTTTCCTCTGGGTCCCTTAAAGAAATGTCTCTCATCTTGGCTATATGACTCTACTTTGTCGACAACAAACTCTATGATGTACCATCCTATGGTACTATCAAAACAATGATCTACTACTCGTGATACAACATTATCAACTCTTTTGACCTTCTTGATCAGCTCTGACGTCCAAACCACATGAGGTCTAGATCGAATCTCAAACTAGGTATCTTCTAATCTAGCTAACCACTGATACAACTCCTGATGGATTTCCCCAAAGAAAATTTCATGTATATTAGTAAAGATATATTTCTCCAACCAATCCTTTGTACTAAGATTAGGGTTCTTATTCCGGGCTTCAACGAAGTCCTTTTCTTGATCCTCTATCCACTTTTGAGTTTCTGTCTTCGATGGAAACCACCTTGAGATTCCCTCAAGACAATTCTTGTCCCAACAATGGAACCATTTGTTGGCACAGGGGAAGACCCAGGGTTTAGCTCCAAGAGCGCACCAACAAGCCCTAAATACTGTCCCTTTCGGAAGCACCTACGAAGAAAATGCAGTCTCACCCGAAGCAGTTATGGGGGCAATTGCAGGATAAAGATGTCTACAACCAAGGGGAATATCAGGGGGATCTAACGCAATAACAATGCAACATTCATATATCACTTACTAGCTTAGATCTACTCTGCACATCTACTTATTAGATCTAAAATAGTAATGCAACCACAATATATCAATGACAGAGACAGAATACCAATCACACACAACACAAAATATATGTGGTTCACTCTCTCCCTAGGGCTACGTCCACATAACTGTGCTTTATAATGTATTAATATGAAGCATACAGTTCTGGCCTACGCTCTTAGCTAGCATATCTCTTCTCTTCTCCTCTCTTTGTCTCCCCTCCTTGCGCACCTAGCTGTAGGGTTGATCTTCACACCTAGCTGAAGATCTTACAATACCATAAGGTTCTCACACTCAATACTTCTCTCTCTCACAACAATAACCTCTCACAACATACCAATCACAACTCTGATAACAACAATAATATCGAACGAACAACCTGAACTAGGTCCTATTGAACTTTATTTATACATTACAATCACTCACCAACATCCTTAGGCTGAAACATAGGTGTCCAAAACCCTAGGTCAACTTGACCCTTATTTTCAGGGCTTCGCCAACCTGTCTTTCCTTCCTTCTCGGGTGGTGCTCCAACGCATCCAATGGTGTCTTTCTTCGTTTGCTGAGTTTTCCACGATCCTTCTTTCTTTATTATCTGTCATCCTTGATCTCCTCATCCAACGACTTACCTCACTTCGTCTTTTCTACTCTTTTTTATCACTTTGACCCAGTAACAGTCACCATGTCTCCCACGAAGTTCGCATTATCCTTTTTCTTCCTTGTTCTTTGTGTACTTACATAAACAAGGGCCAAAACCACTATCAATGATGAAGTGCAACGAGGTTCCTTTTACCCACATCTGTGAATGGAAGAGGCACTCTCCTTCTTTTGGCTCATCTGGTTCACTAGGCCGGAGATTGGTGGTAGCAACAATGGCACTAGGTTTCATGTCAATGATTTGTCTTCCTCTTTCTGGTTCTAAATCAGATTCAAAACACGCATCTGATTCAGAGGCTTTCACTTCGGCCACCAATGAATTTTTTGAGCAGCAGTCAGCAGTGTTATTCCAAGGGATATTATGGAAGCCGCACCACTTCCCGATATCTTTCTTTGTCTTTCCAATGTCCTTATTTTCTTGTGGCTTGGACTGGTTGTCTTGATATTGTCCATGTTTTCTCTGTCCTTTATTCTTTGGGTTGGGGCCGCCCTTTACTATCTTTTTCTATGAGGGGTTCCCAGGCCCAAATTGTCGCGTCTTTTGTTTGATCTTCTACTCGATTTTGACGACATATCAGTAGGCCACGCCCAAGGACGAGATGTCCAGAAATTCCATTTCGTCCTGGATGTATCTATGCAAAGCACCACAATACTTGAGCACCAGATGTCACTTCGAATCTTTGATACTCATCTTGGTGCACAAGGTATGGAAGATATTTGTGAACTCTGGCACTGCTTGGTCTCCTTCTTGCTGTAGTGTGGTCCATTTGTTATACAAGTCATCATAAATTATGGAAGTGTAGTATTGTTCCTTAATATAATCCTTGAAGGATTCACTGGTGGTCGTGACTGTAAATAATTAGGGTTCCTCTTTTTCCTTTTTCTCACATAAAGTTTCCCACCAATCTTTGACATGGTGAACAACTTTGAGGAGTGAAAAAGTAATATTTTCTCTATTCAAAAAGTTATGGACAGAAAAATACCCTTCTAGTAGATTCAACCACTTGTATACAACATCTGCATCTATTTGACCTTCAAATACAGGAATATCGAAGTTGATTTGTACCTTGAAGGGGGAGACACCTCCACTAGAAGAAGATGCATCGCCTGTTGGTAACCGTCAAAGTATTTGTGCGAAACTATCCATCATCTTGTTCCTCTGTTGCGTGAGGGACTCCTCAAGCAACATTTTGAAAGGATCTCTTGTCCCGTCATATTTATTTTCTCCTTCCATGAGAGGTCGTTGGGCGTGCGAGATCTTTTGTCCTCAAGAGAAACAATCTCGAGATCCAATTCTTTGTACTCTGACCTCGTTGGAGACATGCATTAAGAAAACAAGGAGTAGACCACTCTAATACCACTTATCTAGATTTTATGAGTAGAATGAAATGGCTACAAATTATTAACAGATTCTTAACACAAAATAACAGAGATACAATAAAACTAGTTTTCTATTCAATAAGGAAATAAGCTGAAACTATAAAATGTAGCGGAAAACAAGCTTGCTGGAATGGTGGTGACTTATCTCTGAGAAGAGATGTGATGGCTATTATCATTCACAAAAATATGGTTATAGTGAGGCTCTGAATGCCTTTTACAATAAACAGGAATGTCAAAAACCCTAGAAATCCAAAAACCTAACCCTAGGAGATGAAGCACCAAAATTCATGTGGGCCCTGTTTGGGTAAGTTAGTGCATCAACTTCTCGGGGTCGTAACTTTTGCATATGATCTTCGTTTTAGGTGCACAATATCCCATTGGAAAGGTCTAACCGAGAATCAAAATTTTCTTCTAGCCCAAGTCAATACCTTCAATAGTCACCTGGGCCCCAAATCCCAAAAAAATTCCTTTAGGGTCTCAAAATGACCCCAGAAGTTTGGAACCCGAAAAAATGTCGAAAAAATGCCAAGGTGGAAAGCTATTTTTCGAGCCAGAGGAATAGGTGGGTGGCCACCAATATCCACCTGGATCATCGAATCCTTGGGAAATCTAACTTACATTTTTGTTGGCTTTCTGAGTGGTACATAAGCTCTGGGAAATTTGATTGGATATGATGACTCTACTCTAGGGTTTCTTCTTGCATTGGTGTTGATTCTTGCTTATTGCATGGTTTCTTTGTATGCAATGTGTATGCTTCTGAATTTGGTGGTACCATGACATTCTACAACTATTTTTTGCAACTTAGCTCTATCTACAACTCACTTGACTTTTCTCTAGCTCCCTGTTCTCTTGAAATGTTCATGCAACAATAACCCTTTCTCATTGCCCTTTGTCTACTTTTATAGGTTGTTGAAAACTATTATCTTCCTCTTCACACCCAAATTCTTAGTCCCATATGATTGCATTCACATTCAATTCCTTCAAGATTCTGCATTGATTTCGTATTTTCCAGTGAATCGTGGTCTATATTTACCATCCTGTCAAAATATTGTTGCCGCTTCTCATTTATGCATACACATTCCAGTCGTCTCACCATTATGTTTTATTTTTAATACTTTTCCCTTCCTCTGTGAGGGTCTTTATCCTATCTCTTCCCTTATCCTTTCTATGTGCAGTTCAATTCTCCTTCCTTTTTGCGACATTTTCTTGGTCATTTTTTCTCTACTAATTTGAACCTTTGAACAACGCTTGATTCAAAACTTCAAGTCTTATGTATCTTAAAATATTTTTTGTGGCTTTCCTCAAGCTCTTCTTATTGATTTTTCTTTTTCTTTTCTATTTATATAATACATATACTGTGTAGTCAGGCTAGTGCATGGATGCATGGTTGTCCCTATATAGTTTCAGCAGACTACCATTGACCATTCCTTCTATGATTTCCCCATTCAAGTTCTCCAACTGAATGAACTATGCTTTTGTCACAAACTATATCACAGATGGACCCAACCAGTGTATTTGGAACTTTTCAAGGTGCTACAAAGTTTGTTTTCATAGAGAAAAACTAGGTCTCCTATATGTAATTTCGTCTGTTTAATATGTTTGTCATTCCATGCATTTTTGCGCGCTTTCTTAACTTGCTGATAAAATCCTACAATGAAGTGGTCTTCCTCTAGTTTGACTATTTCTGGCATTATTTTCTATACTACGCCAAAAAATGTGAGCTCTGTCGGTGTGGTAATGCATAGAATTGATACAATGAATTCCATGGGAATAACTGCTTCCTGACCATATACTAATCAAAATGGTGTTTTTCCTATCAACTTCTTACATGTGGTCTAGTATGCCCATATTACTGTAGGAATCATTACGTCCCAATCATCTCGATTAACATTACATATCTTCTTCAACATGTGATCTAGGATCTTGTTAAACACTTCCACTGTTTTTTTTTCCTAGATATGATAAGGTGTGCTCTTTTGGTGATAAATCTGAAATTCTTCCATCAAAGGAGAATTTGTTTTATTGACAAAATGTTTTCCCTGATCACTCATTATGATTCTTAAACATCCAAACCTTGTAACCACATTCTCAAATAAAAACTGCATAGTAGTCTCCTAGATGCAATCTCTAATGAGTTTTTCTTAAACCCATCGAGTCAAATAATCTATTGCAGTGATTTTATATCTTTCTTCTGACCTTTTTGTTGGTGGGTTGATCATCCCAATGAAATCAAATGCCCATTTTTTAAAACATTGCAACATAACTTGTAGTACTAAAGGAATATCATCTCTTCTTGATGGCTTCCCAACTCGCTGACAGACATCAAATGCCTGACAAAACTCCTTAGCATCCTTATGGAGGGTGGGCCACCAAAGTCCTACATGTAAAATATTTTGAGTTGTCACTTTTCCTACACAGTGGCCTCCAAAAACTCCTTCATGTTCCTTTGATAATATCATAGACCTCTCGTGCTTCAATACACATCATCAAAGGATACAATGTTTGCCTAATTTATAAAAATTCCCTGCTATGAGTTGATAATCTGCTGCCTTTACAACTAACTGAGTCTTCTGCGTAGTTGCAAATTCGAGCAGGGATACTCTTATGATCAATAACTATAAAATAGATGAAAAGTAATAATCAATCATATGTGTTGTAAACAAGTGCACATCTGGTAGAATGTCATCCATAGTTTTGGCAACTTCCCCTATTAATATGTGCGACAAATGATTAGGTCCTAAGTTTAATTTTCCTGGTTTCATAATCACTTCAAAATCATACTCCTGAAATAATAACATCCATCTGCACATCCCCCCCAACACTGGATTATTGACTAAGTATCTCAACGTAGAATGATCGATGTACATATTAAAATGCGATCCCATCAGATAATGCCTAAACTTCTGTAGTGCATATACCATTTCCATTCATTGACGCTTTGTACTAGTGTAATTATGTTTAGTGGTCGACAATTTTCTATCGGAAAATGCAATGGGGTGATATAAACCTCCTTCCCTTGGCTGAGCTAGGACTACACTTGATTATATATATGATGCAACTACATGGACACAAAATTCCTTTTTCCAATATGGAAATACTAAAATTGGTGCAGTAACCAGTTTCTACTTCAATGTATCCAAACTTTGCTAACATTCCTCGTTCCATTGAAACTTGACCTTCGTCTTCAATAACTTTTCTTATGGGGTTGTGATCTGCATGTATTCCCTAATAAAATTTCTATAGTACCCTATGTGACCCAATGTTTCTCTCAGTTGTCGCACTAAAGTATGTGGTGGAAAATCAACAATAACAACAATGTTCGTAGGATCAACCAAAATTCCTTGTTTACATACTACATGAACCAACAAGATACCAAATGGTGCACAAAAAACACACTTCTTCATGTTCACGAAAATATAGAACTATCTATATCTGTATTCTCCCAATAAATCAACAATCTTCTCAACAACTTCTTCATTCCAGTAATCTCCAATGTTTTCAAACTTGGGATTATCCTTCGTACCAATATTCACCTTGTGCATTCTTAATGGATTTGCATACTCCAAATATTCAAGCTCGAGACCCTCTGTTGCACACTCTCCTTCAGTTTCTTGTATTTATAATTTTCTCGAGTCTTCATCCTCCTGGTCTTCTCCAACCACATTATAGCATTCCAAAAATTCTTGAAACGCCACATAATATCTGGGCACACTACATAAGGGTGTTGGTATCGTCAAGTCTTCTGGTGTAAATATCTTGTTCTTGATAATATGTAGGATTGTGTCTACCGAAATGGAATCATATACAAACTTGAAAGTTACCTTAAAGTTACAATTCAAATCCTCGTAGTCTATTGTTCCTCTACGTACTTCCAATTCTAAATACCAGTTCTTCATGATTAGATCCATAGTGTGTACAAACAAGTGCGTCCATTCTTTCTTAGGTACTAAGCTCCATGTCGCAGTGCACTATGTAAGATGATATGTAGGAAAACTCAACCCAGTATACTTCTATGCAATATACTCAGTTTTTGTCTCAAACTTGACTTGTAACAACCTTCTGCATTGATGCCAATTCCCTATTTTATCCTTATGCGCAACCCACCATATTGTTGGAGTCTTGTTCAACGCGATGTCTAAATCTAGTAGTGTCTGTTGGTTTGGTATATACAATTCGAATTATTTTACAAAAATATCTACATATGTTAGTCCATCATACTTCAGGGGATCATATACCTCAACTCCAATCCATCGCAATGAACTGGTAATGCGAGAACATCTCCTTGTGGATACTTCATGTAACCTCTGCTGTGAATGTTCCAGGGCTTCTTCTGAATCTGATACACAAGAGATGATACTTCACCAACTGATTACACCCTCAACCATAAGATTAATATATTCATTCATCCATTCAGTCACATTATAAAGGTTATCAAGTTCTTTTCCCCTTGTTAGTTTCACATATCTCCTTCCTTCCGTGGGATCCAATAGTGCAGTAACTCTTAAGTCTGCTACTTCAAAGATCATTTGTCTCTTTTTCAGGTCAATAATGGTCTATTTATAAAAATCCCAATCGAGTCCAAGTAATGTTGGATAAGGCTTACTACCATCCACTATATCAATAAATTCAAAATATATTGTACTATGCACTCCATCGATGTTAACATTCACCCCTGTCAGTATTCCAATTGGAACAATCTTATGTTGATTTGCTAGACTCAACTGAATTTGTGACCATATCAACTTAGGTTTTCCCATGTCTAATTTGGAATGACGTTCACATTAGATCCCATATCCAAGATGATATCCATATCATAGTCTCCTACCAATGTATTAAGTTGAAATTCGTTATTTTTCATTTTCTTGCATTGTACCTGGTTAACTGCATACTGTGCACTAGGTGCTTATTTATCTTGCATACACTGCTCGATAATTCGGTACAATGTGTTCAATACATTTTCATATTTCATTAGTTCTAAATAACTCTTTAAGAAACGTTTTAGATTACTTACCTTCTCAAATTTCCTTTCTATCATTGAACAGTCATAGGCTAGAGGCGTGTGTATCTAATTGACTGTTTCCTCCATAATACACTCGATGACCTTGTTCATGTGCATAAGAGGTAACTTATGATTAAAGCATGATTTGTTTAGTTTTCTTGAGTTAATTCGATTAAATGCTTGATTATGTATGATCCTAATCACTTTGACTCTTAAGTAGGATGATCTGGTACCCAGTCTATTACGGTACCAAGGCTCCACCTATTTCGGTACTAGCCTGTGCTAATCCGGTACTAGAAATAATTCAAAATTTTGGAAAGCTTCTAGAGGAAAATCAGGCACATGGGGTTTGTCCAGAATGATGTTTTCATGAGGAAACATGAGTCAAAATTCACCCATCTCGTATGTGTGGACCTCCAGCTCAGGGGGAATGATTCTACTAAAATTATAAAAAAAACTCAAACTGCCAACTTGCGCCTCAATTTCCATGCATATGGTATTAGATATAGAAATTCTAAAACATGGGTTTTGTCCAAAATATGATAAATTGAGTAAAAAAATGGATCAGTTTTCAAAATTAGAATTTTTTTGGGAGATATGGGTGGGGGAATAAATCGAATTTGCCCAAATTGTAAAAAAACACAGATTTTTGGGATTTCTCCTAAAATTGTAAAAAATGTTTTATTAGTTTGGGGATTTGGTTTCATCCATTCCTCCATGGATTTTATGTATAAATAAGACCTCATAGGTCTGAGTAGAGAGGGAATTATCATGATGTAGGAATGGTTCTTCAAGGATAATTGTTATGATGTAGAATGGATTCATGAAAAGACTCTTTTTGTAAACCTAATTGTTGGAGATTAATGCAAGATTCAATTCAATGATTTTGTCTCTCTTAGAAGTTAACATCTGGTGATCTAAAAGCTTTCATGTTGGCATCGACAAGGGCCACCGATTCATCTTGGTAATCTTATTGTAAATTGTTAGTATAGATTTTCATTTCATGTATTTGTTATTTTGATTTCATGATATTTTGTTTGATTTCACTATTTGAATTTGTTGCAAAGTGTGGTAATGCAGGAACAGTTGGATCTCCATATTTCACCATACATGAGCTTTAATGGAGAATCCCACTTGTTAGTTTAGTTTCTCCAAGAGATAGATCTTAAGTTCATTTTTTCATTTCATGAGCCTCTAATGAACAAATTTGTCACCTAAGAAAGAACCTTTCGATTCATTGTTTGCTTGAGAAGTTTTGTTATCAGTTTTCTCTTCTAAGTTTGGAGTGGTATTGTTGAATTGTGCCCAGATTTGTTTGTTAGTTGTTGTTAAGGATATTAGCTATAGATAACAGATTCAAAGTCCATCTTTCCACTTCATGAGCTTGTAAATGGACAAGGCATTATCTGAGCAAAATCTTTTGAGTGCATGATTGTAAGTTTTGCTTTCTAATTTATGAATTGTGTGAAGAGTGTTATCTTTGAAAACATAGTATTTTGTTATTGAATTTTTCCTCTTTAAGCTATACTCATTAGACATAGGAACCTATCTGTTATTGACACATATAGTGCATCAACTCTTTTGATTACGAATCCCGGTTGATAATTTATGTTTGGTAATATATTATGCAAATAATTGCACCAACATTTTGGCGCCGTTGCCGGGGAGTTGTAAATGATAATAGGTAGTATTAGAATCAGATTTCTTTAATGGTTTTGGATTGGTTTTATGGATGACCTATCAAGTTTGGTGTGTTTTTATTTTGCAAATAGTTTTAAAATTTAGATCTTTAATGATAAATCATGTTTGGGGTGCTGTAAGAACCCCCCGAGTACTAATCTGTGTTGCGAAATAGGTATCATCAACCAGCTAGAGTAATTCAAGGATGATCAAGAGCTTTAATAATGTTCCTCCAAGAACTTTCTCACATTCTGGCAGCAGCTGGGATATCATCCTCTCAGGAAGAGCATATCTTCACAGCAGTCAAGAATCTAGTTGTCTCTCCACAGGAAGATTTGGAAGTCCCGTTGGATTCCTCTTGTCAATTGTTAATGAGAATAAATAATCATGGATAGAATTCAATGGAGAGAAACTAGTGGAACCTGATATTGAGGAGTCCCTATCATGCCTCTCAACAGATATTGTATGTACTCCAAAGACCAATCATCTTGAAGAGGATAATCTACATAGCATAGTAGAGGAGGACATTCAGTGTGACCTAAATAAAGAAGAGAAACACGAATATAGTGATGCTATTGAAATATGGTTTCAATTAGTTATTAGGTCACACCACTCTTTTATTTATTGTTTGATCTCATCATCAAAGCCGCTAGTGCTTCATACTCCAGTATGCATTAAAATTTATCTTTTAAACCTGAGTATGGATATATTTCTAACCCTGTTACGTACATGGCTTCACAAGTATTCCTATACTTGAAGGACATTTTCTTTTTTTCAATTAGAGTAGGATAGGTAAATAAATAAATAAATGTTGCACATAAGTACAATGCAACCTATCTTTCATACTTTTCATAAATGTGAATGTCAAAAGCTAATAAAACAATCAGTTTAAGATCTTTTGTTCCTATAGTAGATTTCTTTTTAAAAGTTATGATGATTTTGTTTGGAATCTTATGAGAAGGGAATCTCTTCATCCTATGAATGCACACATGATACTAGAAGGGTTTCAAAAGTGGAGAAGACATCCTTGTCAACGAAATATAACACTTAAGGGAGTGCTTCATGACCTATTTCTTGAAAATTCTTCTTTTTTCCTTAAGTTGTTAAAAATGATGCATTCATGCTTTATATTTACCTATCTATTTTAAGACCGCTATTTTACAAGGATGATCGATTAAATGATCTTTTAATAACAGTTGAAACTGAATGTTAATTCCAAACTATTTTATTCATAGCTAATAATTCAACTTTTGACATTTTCCCTAAATTTTCTGTTTATAAGCATGAATAAAAATCCAGTTTTAATTAGTTCTATTGGTTTGTTTTTAGCAGGTGTTCACAATTATCTGAGCAACCCTTTTTAACATCTCACATTGTTTACATGATGCCATGCAAAACCTTAGGCATGGGGGAGTGGTTGTCAAAACCTTCATATTCTTTTGCAACTTTCATCGGCGAGGCCAAATCAACATGTTCAGTGCTGGGATTTGATAGTGATTTCCAGAATTCTGGTACCATTCTATTTCGGTAATGCATAATTGCATTCATCCGGTACTGCAAAATATGTTTGCCTCCGCGCTATTCCGGTACTTAAGCACAACCCTGCATCCATCCGGTACTCAGGTATTCCGGTACTGGTAACTCTAATCATCTATTCAAGTTTTGTTGCTCGATTTAAGTACTAGGACATATAAATTCAACATTTTTCATTTTACTAAAGGAATTAGACTAATTATGCAGTAAACATTGTTGGAAGATTGGTTGTTGTCATTGATGTCAACCCTAGTCATGGGTTTTGGACCACAAGATTGATGAAGTTATTTGGACATGAAGGAAAATGCACATGTAGATATAACACCC
>JZKD02S1872264.1:66413-81465 GCA_000966675.3 Picea glauca
ATTCCTAGCATCATCATATTCGTCACCTTAGCGTTTTCCTTGACTCCCAACTGGTCGTTCTCCAACTCAACCATGTGTACCGTGTACGCGATCCATGCCTCTTTCGCAAATACCTACAGGTTAGACTGTTATCACGACATTTTGATTCCATTACATTTACACATATTCCAAGAGAATTGAATCAAACAACAGATGAAATAGATAACATGGTACTAGATTGGCATATCTCACATCAAAATACACATACATAAAACATCTCATATATCCTGTCACAGCATATAGATAGCATCAACATCATCAAAAACACAAACCAACATATGTAAAACACATTTGGATCCAAAAAACATGTATACTCATATATATATATGGGCCTCCTCGGCCGTCCGAATGTTTACATACATAAAAATACATTGGCCCGCAGGCTCGTGCCACATCATGGTACGAAAATCGGCTCACCAGCCTATCAAAAAGGTATACACAATACATCATACAAATCAGGGGGCCTCTTGCGCACCCCCAGCTGCCCCTCCCTCCGAAGGAGGTGGTGACCCACCCTCACGTGCCCCAGGCAGTGGTGGGGGAACATCCGCAGGACCACCCTGCCCAGGCGGCAGGCGTCCACTAGTCATGGCCGCGAGCACAGCCACTCGTCGCATAATAGACCTCCATGGTGGCGGTAACCCGATACACTGCTCCAGGAACTCCTCATCTTGGATGCGGATCCACATGCCCTCAGGCACGTCCCGAAACACCGTCTCAAACCGACGGACTAGATCATCATCATCTACTCCGGCTGCCGCCGGAGGAGCATGTGATGGCCCCGCACCAGGGTCATCAAAGCGGTGCCTTTGCACTGGTCTCTCGGGCCCTGCTGGTCCTCCAGCAGCCTCATCCCTCGGACGCCTCCCTGCACGTGGCGGTCTCTCCTTCTCTCTCTGCGCTGGCGCTCTGAACACATCCACCTCACGCCCGCGAGGTGCCAAATCTGCACATACACCAAACAAGNGTGGTGACACCATTATGTATAATACTAACCTAGTTGATTCAAACAAGTTTTTATCCAAGTTGATCTTTACAAGTTTTTCTTTGAAGGTATTGATGAAAACCTCATGTGGTGGACCGCCCTTGCAAAACCACAATGAACTTTCATGAGAACCCTAATAGGATTAACTAGAGGGACCTCTTAGTCATTATCCGAGATGTTCCATTATACATTGAATAACTGAGATTTAAGTTGAATGTGGATGATGTCACCCTTGGGATAATTGCAAACATTTAATTATGTGCCTAATAAATCTAAAACACTCTCGTACCATCTGCCTTCCTTATACTCTAAAATTGTTAATGAATAGTATACATTATTCTAAATCTTTTGAGTAATATAATAAAAAGGAAGTATCATGAAGTACAAATAAACCTGTCGGGGTACTGAATAGGCCTGCTGGCAACGGGGCCATTCTTGTATAGTAATAAGGTAAACCCGTCGGGGTACTGAACATGCCTGCTGGTAGAGGAGCTATGATGAGTAAATGGAGTTGAAAAAAATAAAGTGACACACTCAAAACTTAACATAAACCCTTGGGTATCATTCTGAAGCAATCATTATCAAATCAAGGCTAGGAGATGACCTTTATATCTTTCGGATGATGTTCTTAAGAACCTTCAAGTATCCACTTTAGAGTNAACCCTAATAGGATTAACTAGAGGGACCTCTTAGTCATTATCCGAGATGTTCCATTATACATTGAATAACTGAGATTTAAGTTGAATGTGGATGATGTCACCCTTGGGATAATTGTAAACATTTAATTATGTGCCTAATAAATCTAAAACACTCTCGTACCACCTGCCTTCCTTATACTCTAAAATTGTCAATGAATAGTATACATTATTCTAAATCTTTTGAGTAATATAATAAAAAGGAAGTATCATGAAGTACAAATAAACCTGCCGGGGTACTGAATAGGCCTGCTGGCAGCGGGGCCATTCTTGTATAGTAATAAGGTAAACCCGTCGGGGTACTGAACATGCCTGCTGGTAGAGGAGCTATGCTGAGTAAAGGGAGTTGAAAAAAATAAAGTGACACACTTAAAACTGAACATAAACCCTTGGGTATCATTCTGAAGCAATCATTATCAAATCAAGGCTAGGAGATGACCTTTATATCTTTCGGATGATGTTCTTAAGAACCTTCAAGTATCCACTTTAGAGTTATATCTTTAAAAATAGGTTTGCACGAGAAGTGGGACCCTCAATATGTGTAATTCACCTTACCTAAGCAAGAAGAGCTTCATCTCTAAAAAATTGGATTAGAAACGAGTTAATCATCTTGGGATGTATTCCTTTATGTGTTCCTCTCTTCAATTGATATCTAAAATATGTTTATATCACTTTTTAAATGTAATCTAGCCAGGGAGGCCTATTAGTCAAAGTCATTTATAAAAATCTTGGCCACTATCCTATAATCGTATTAGAGTCACATCCATCCCTTTCTCCTAACTGTGATTGAAAACAGATTGGATAAGACTTAACTTCAGGGAATGCTTGATCGAGTGAGGAGTATCATCAATTGTGAAATTTTGAAGATCATTGTTGCATAAGGACATGCAATGACTTAAGCATGGGGGAATGTTGAGTCTCCATTTTGAAACTTCTAATGCCCTATATTACCTTCTATTTGAGCCTATTTTACCTATTCTATGTGTATCTAATTGATTGTTTCCTCCATAATACACTCGATGACCTTGTTCATGTGCATAAGAGGTAACTTATGATTAAAGTATGATTTGTTTAGTTTTCTTGAGTTAATTCGATTAAATTTTTGATTATGTATGAACCTAATCACTTTGAATCTTAAGCAGCATGATCCGGTACCCAGTCTATTCCGGTACCAAGGCTCCACCTATTCCGGTACCAACCTGTGCTAATCTGGTACTAGAAATAATTCAAAATTTTGGAAAGCTTCTAGAGGAAAATCAGGCACATGGGTTTTGTCCAGAATGATGTTTTCATGAGAAAAAAGGAGTCAGAATTCACCCAGATCACATTTGTGTACCTTCAGCTCAGGGGGAATGATTCTGCCAAAATAAAAATAAAAAACTCAAATTGCCAACTTGCACCTCGATTTTTGTGCATATGGTATCAGATCTAGAAATTCTAAAACATGGGTTTTGTCCAGAATATGATAAAGTGAGTAACAGGTGGACTGGTTTTCAAAATTAGAATTGGTTTGGGAGATATGGGTGGGGGAATAAATTGAAGCTGCCCAAATTGTTAAAAACACAGATTTTTGGGATTTCTCCTAAAATTGTAAAAAATGTTTTCTTAGTTTGGGGATTTGGTTTCATCCATTCCTCCATGGATTTTATGTATAAATAAGACCTCATAGGTCTAAGTAGAGAGGGAATTATCATGATGTAATAATGGTTCTTCAAGGAGAATTGTTATGATGTAAAATGAATTCATGAAAATACTCTTTTTGTAAACCTACTTGTTGGAGATTAATGCAAGATTCAATTTAGTGATTTTTTCTCTCTTAGAAGTTAACATCTGGTGATCTAAAAGCTTCCATGTTGGCATTGGCAAGGGCCACTGATTCAACTTGGTAAGCTTATTGTAAATTGTTAGTATAGATTTTCATTTCATGTATTTGTTATTTTGATTTCATGATATTTTGTTTGATTTCACTATTTGAATTTGTTGCAAAGTGTGGTAATGCAGGAACAATTGGATCTCCATATTTCACCATACATGAGATTTAATGGAGCATCCCACTTGTTAGTTTAGTTTCTCGAGGAGATAGATCTTAAGTTCATCTTTTCATTTCATGAGCCTCTAATGAACATATTTGTCACCTAAGAAAGAATGTTTCGATTCACTATTTGCTTGAGAAGTTTTGTTATCTGTTTTCACTTATAAGTTTGGAGTGGTATTGTTGAAGTGTGACCCGGTTTGTTTGTTAGTTGTTGTTAAGTATATTAGCTACAGATAACAGATTCAAAGTCCATCTTTCCACTTCATGAGATTGTAAATGGACAAGGCATTATCTCAACAAAATCTTTTGAGTGCATGATTGCAAGTTTTGCTTTCTAATTTATAAATTGTGTGAAGAGTGTTATCTTTGGAAACATAGTATTTTGTTATTGAATGTTTCTTATTTAAGCTATACTCATCAGACATATGAACCTATCTGTTATTGACACATATAGTGCATCAACTCTTTTGATTACGAATCTCGGTTGATAATTTATGTTTGGTAATATATTATGAAAATAATTGCACCAACACATCTGGAGTTCATTCTCTCATTAGGTCGAGTTCATGACATTCCTTTTCATCATGTCCCATGGAATTACAAAAATTACAAAATAGAAATTTGGAAATTATCTAATACTTTTGCATCAAAGTACAAGTATTCATGTGATGACTCACCGTTCTGCATATCTCACACCATACCCCTCCTCTCGAGGCCAAGGGATTTGGGGCTCATGTACCTAGATATTATTTAAAGGTTGGACACTCATTCTTATAATGAAATTCCTTTCTGCATGTGGTACACCGAACTTCTTCACGTTTTTCCTTCCCTTTAGCAAATTGTCAATGCTGCTAACTATGACTGAACTTGAGCCATCACTGCGCTAATTTCTCCTACAAGGGATGATTCCAACTTCATAGTGATCTCTAGTGATTCTGACTGTGACGTAATATTCTGTTGCGTCAATGGGAATCATATATGTGGTAATAATACTGTAATGAACCATTCCCTATGATACTCATATGGAATATGGAAGGTCAACTGATCCATCAATATCTTGAATCTCTAGTAAAAATCCCATACTGATTCATTCTGCAACTGCTTGATCTCTTTTAGTTCTGTAATACACTGTGACTTAGAATTTAGTCATCCATCCCTCTATCTATCTCTTTTTCTCTTCACTCTTACATCCTCGCATACATTGCATACTTCCGCTCTCTTACATTTTATTATATTCTAATATTTTCCTCGACTACCCTCTATCCCAAAACCATTACATATTTATACAATTATACTAGGTATTATCCCTTGTCAATGGACGCAAAATACCTAAAGGCTTCAATGGTATTCCTTCATTTGTGCACATTGATCCCTGAAAGTGAACCAATTGTCTTTCCTTCCTTTGCGTGCTCTGTGAACTTCCCAAAACTGGTCCTAAAATCCTGTACCAACACTAGTTATGGGGATTATGAATTTGTAGTGGTGCCATTTGGACCGACCAATGCACTAGTTGTCTTTATGTTCTTAATGATAGAAATTATCAGAATTTATCTGGATAAGTTTTTTATTGTGTTCTTGGAAGACATACTTATTTATTATAAGTTATAGGGAGAACATGAACAACATTTGAAAACGGTTTTTAAATTGCTAAGAAAACATCATCTTTATGCCAAGCTAAACAAGTGCTCTTTTTACTAAGAGTAGATCCATTATTTGGGCACATTATTTCAAAGGAAGTTATAACAATATATCCAGAGAAGATTGAAGCCATTAGAGGATGGCCAACACCCAAGAATGTTTCAAAACTCATTTATTTCATGGAATTAGTCAGATATTACATGAGATTTATAGCAGGATTCTCTAAAATTTGTCATCCCATTACTTCTTTACAAAATAACGGAATTAAGTTTAAATGGACAACAAAGTGTGAAGAAAATTCAATTTATTGAAAGACTTACTTACTAGTGAGCCTATTTTGAATATTGTTGATCCAAATGAAGGACTTGGTGGATTCCTCACTTAGAATGGACATGGTGGATTCCTCACTCAGAATGGACATGTCATTAATTATGAGTTTATAAAGCTTAAATAACATGAGTGTAATTATGCCACACAAGATTTGGATATTTTTTCCATAGTTCATGCATTGACTATGTGGAGGCATTATCTCATGGGAAATACATTTTAATTAAGGACAAACCATAGTGGTATGGAATATCTTTTTGAGCAACCAACTTTAAATGCCAAGAAAAAAATATGTATGGATTTTTTAAGTGAGTGTGACTTTGACATCAAGCATATCAAGGAAAAATAAAATACAGTTGTTGATGCACTCAACAAAAGAGTACATATCATGCATGCTACATCCATTAGTATGCATCAATCATATTTAAAGAGGAGAATTTTAGATGTTGATGTTACAGACCAAGATTACCTACAGGTAAAAGAAAGTTTATAACAAGAAGATGTACAACAAGAAGATGTACAACAAAAATTTAAAGAGTATGAGATGAAGGAAGATCAAGTACTTATGCATAAAAACATAATTTATGTTCCTAATTCTGGAGAACTAAGGAATTTGGTATTAAAAGAAATGCATAATATTCCATATGTCGAACATTCTGGTTACCAAAAAACAATTGCAGTAATAGGAATCCAATACTTTTGGCAAGGAATGAAGAAGGATGTTGTTGATTACATTTCGAAATGTATGGAATGCTAGAGAGTGAAAGATGAGCATAGAAACCCGGTGGGTTTTCTACAACATTGTCGATTCTAAAGAGGAAATGGGAAGTAGTAACCATTGATTTTATTACTAAGTTTCCTAGGAAAACAAAGAAACATGAATCAATAATGGTAGTGGTGATTAAATTGACCAAGGTTTCTCATTTTGTTCCAGTGAATCTGACTCATAAAAAAAACTAATATTGCATAAATTTACATGAAGGAAATTTATAGGTTGCATGGAATACCTAAGGCAATTGTTTTAGACAAAGATACAAAGTTTAATTCAAACATTTGGAGGGGATCGTTTAAAGGATTTTGTACAAATATGAACCTTATCATAGCATATCATCCACATTCAAATGGGAAGATAGAGAGAACCAACCAAGTGATTGAAGATATATTTAGAATGTATCTGATGGATAAGCCATATAAGTGGGAAGATTACTTGCATTTGATTGAGTTTTCCTACAACAATGTGTATCAAGAATAATAATTTCAAGATTCATTGAAGATGAGCCCATTTGAATCTTTGTATAGTAGAATAGCAGTACTCTAGTTAGTTGGGACAACCCAACATAAAAAGTGGTACTTGTGCCAAAATTTCTCAAGGATATGGAAGACCATATGGTTAAAGTTATAAATAATTTGAAAAGAAGCACAAGATAGACAAAAGAGTTATACAGATAAGAACATGAAAACTAAATAATTTAAAGTGGGAGAGGATGAATTTTTGAAAGTGAATCCCAAGAAGAGATCATTGAAGTTGTGTAGTTGTACCAAGATAGTAGCCATATTATTTAGTCCATTTGAGATATTGGACATAATAGGTCCAATTGCATACATGCTTGCATTTCCTTCTTTCATGAATGTGCATAATTTATTTCATGTCTCTTTGTCGAAAACTTATGTGCATGATCATAACCATGTTATTTATTGTAATTTGATTAAGGTGGATCTAGAAGGATAATTTAAGGTCCAACCGATGCACATATTGGAAATGAAGGTCAAAGTGCTCCAGAATTGATCCATAGGATTGGTAAAGGTTCAGTGGACCTGTTATGGTCCTGAGGATGCTACATGGGAGCATGAGGATTCCATGAGGGAATACTACCCACGTCTTTTTGAATACATTTTAAATTTTGATTTCACTTTTGTACAAGCACTGAGGACAGTGCCAAAAAAAGAGGGAGGGGAATATAATACCCCAATTTTGAGTCCCCACATTAATGATGTAATTTTTTTTATTTGATGAAAGGCCAGAGTGCCTGTAAATTTGGAAAGGTCAGAATGCCTAGGAAATGTAATACTTTGAATATTTTTAATAATAAAATACATCATTGGATGCAATATGGGCAAGGATAGAGATAGGGGACTATTATTCTGCAAGAGAGGGGGATAAAGGGGATATGTATTTTATTATATTTTATTAACTCATCTTAGAATTAGTTGGGAAAATTGGTTATACGAGCTTATTGGTGAGGCCAAGTGGTGCATTATTGCATGCAATTATATAAGCCCTACTTTTTGTCTTTTTAGGGGTTACTCAATGATTTTTTGGTTCACCATTCATGGTACCTCATTCATTCATTTTTTCTCACTCTTTTGGGCATAGGAAAAATCAATTGTTGGAGTAAAAGAGCCACTGATTGTTGGTTGTAGGTAAATGTTGATTATTCCAAGAAGGAATTGATGCATGCGTGAATGAGAATGATGGAAATTATGAAATAATTATCTACAGTTGATAATCCTTGGAGTTTCTAGCATTGATATTTTCTCACGAGTAGGAATAGAATCATGGAAAATGAGTTGAACAACTTGAGGGATTGAAATGTAGAGAAAGGGGTTCATTCCTGATGCAGGAGCATCACTTCACCCCAACAACGTGATAGCTAGCCAACACATCAAAGAACACATTCAATGGAGGAGAAAGGTGCCAACCCTCTCATTAATTCAAATTCGAAAATGTAATAACTGTTGTAAGACCGAAGAGCCACACATATGCCTTTGTGCATGTAGTAGATATGATCACCTTTAATGGTTGTAAGGCTGCCGATCTAGATTCGATTCGGACTAGACAACCATTGAATGTAATTCAATGTAAATTAATGAGAGTTGGTGAGATGGAGGGAAAGAGCTCGAGGAGCCCCTCTTTTGTAAGAAGATATTTTGTATCTAGATTCAATTAGTTAGGTGTGAGTAAGGATGAAGGAAGAGAAGAGACACTCGAGACTCCATTGCAGTCAGAGCTCGAACACATTGTAATCAGGCATTCATATTAATACAAAGAGTAGTTTTTCCTGCATAAGAATCTTTGTGTGTTTATGTGTTTATGAATGAACATTTTTTATGATTTCATGTGCATATGTTGTAGATGTATGTTAGATGCCATCTGCAGGGATAGATATATTTTATCATCTATTCAGGAGTTTGTTGATTCCGTCTAGGTTCTTTGTGGCTTTATGCAAGGGGTTGCATGACAGAGTATTGAGGACTCTGTAAGCTAGTGCAAAGAGTGAACATATGAGTTCTGTGGAATTCAGAAAAATACGTGCTAGGAGGGTGCACTAGGAGAGTCACAAACTCAAGGGAGAAGCCTCAAGGTTGTTGAATACCTTAGAGGAAAGACTGTGCAGGGGAAGGCACAAAAAGACATAATTTCATAGGATTCTGTAAATCTCTACTAGGTGGGCATCGAACAAGTGCAAAGAGTGCACCAGGGAAATCTCTTTCGAGTTATAAAAGAAGGGAAGTGTCAAGAAGGAAGAAAAGCACTCACAGCGTTGTTGAACACCTTGGAGGCGAGCCTGTGCAGAGAAGGCACAAAGAGAAGATAGAATAACTGAAGATTATGTAAAGCTCTGCTAGGTTGGCATCGAGCAAGTGCATAGAGTGCACATAAGAACTCTATTTCGAGTTCAGAGATAGGATAAGTTTCAAGGAGAAGACACTCACAGAGTTACTGAACACTCTATCAGCTCAGTAAGGAGTGATTGAGCACGAGGTTGCCAGGAGGGCACCAATCTCCATTTGAAGGAGAAGGCAAGGATTGATTTCTTTAGAGGTTCGAGCAAGAGAATCTCATGAAGGATAGTGCCTTTGCACATAGAGTAACAATAGAGAGGAGCAGAAGGTCGAGAACCCCCTTGAGGTTTCACAGTTGACCAAGCTCAGGAGGGACAATGTTCCAAGAACACAGACAAGACCAAGGTTACAGAGTTCGCAGGGAGGAGATCGAAGGCCAAGAACTTTGAAGCATCGAAATCTCTCGAGTCTGTCAAGAAATCAAATATCAGGAGAAGGAACATCAACAACCATGGAAAAACTATGGAAGAAAGGATCTATACCGTCAGAGTCCATGTCCAGGCAACGAAGGAGGGTGCGCAAGAAGAATATATATGGGCTGCCAGATCTAGCACAGAGTACTGAAAACCATTGGATCAAGCAAAGTTGCAAGGAGGATAATGGTGGGACCATTCAACTCTTGAAGCTTAGGAGGAACATGAGTCATTGATCCATATCAGATTTGAACAGTTGGTTCATTTCAGGAGATCGGGGATCGTGAGTTGGGAGAAAAAGGTTCTGCCTTGGTTCTAAAATCCACGATACGCGAAAGACAGATAGAATCCAGGCCGTTGGTTGAGCCAACATCATCAGGATCATCCATTTTCAGGGGACACGTGGCAGAGGTCCACATAAGTTGGAGGTTTGAAAGGGGAAGAGATGACATCATCGTGGTTGTCCATCAGAGAACACGCGTGGCAGCAGATCCGGGTGTTCGTGGAATCAGGCACCGAGATATTTGCAAGGAGCTGAGGAGAAAATCCACGAAAGGTGGATTCATGAAATTGTTCTTGACCGTTGGATCTAGAAGGAAAGGTGGAAACAAATCCACACACTTCAGAGAATCGAATACTGGGAGAATGAGAGTGAATACTCTCCCAAACTTGTGAAAGGTGAATCATTTATTGAATCTAGGCCGTCAGATCAGGGGAGGATCTGAACTGTAGATACAGAGTCACAGATTTTAGGAGTCAGGGATTGGAAAGGGAAGGAGGAGTTGTTTGATGATTCCTCGAATCACAAAATCCCAAAATAGCGGGATCTGGGACCCAATTCCTAGTGAAAGGTCATGCTAGGTGCATAGGATTGAGGGCTAGTGCTTGCTAGGCCCCTAGTTGGGTTTTGAGACTCAGAGGATTCAAGGAGTTGTTGCATCATAATCCCCGAAGTCGCAAAACGCGATGCACCTTTTTGGGTTAGATCCGCGGTCATAGCTTCGGGGTCGAATGGATATGTAAGGCTCATGCCCGGTGCTTAGTTGCGCATGACGGGTATCAAAGAGGACATGTGGATTTGTTCAAGGGTTCTAGCAGGGAACTAAAGGAGCCGCTTAAGCTCATGGAGGTATAACGATCTTTGAACGAGAGGTCAACGGAACCTGTTGAGGCAGAGGTAGGGGGTCTACATCAATTCCTTTGGGTTGTGCAGGATGAAGGGGAACATATATGGTAAACTAGGATTGTTGTGTGGTTAGGAAAATTGTGAGAGGTTGATAGATTATTGTTGTGTGTTATAGAGTCAGTCTATGACCCGTCCTTATGGATTCATAACCTTGGCTCAAGGGTGATATACTATTGATATATATAGAACAATAGTGTTTATGGTTGCGTGTAACGTCTAACGTATGCAGACCATCAATGATTCATTTATTTAAAGATAAGTGATCTTTGTGTTTTGTTTGTAATTTATATCCCATTGTGTATTAATTACATATGAGATGTGTTTGTATCATGCATGTTTTCTGTTAATGTTGTGCATTTTATATTAACCATTTCCTTTATTGTTTAACATGTTTTTTTTAATTGCATGTGCATGTATCATGCTTCTTGATTTTAATAATTGGTATTAGAATTCTAAATTTCCCAAGATGGCGAATTTTGAGGTACCAGGTTCGATGGGTATGTCACAATATTGTCGTAACCTAAAATTGATGTTCTTTCCATGGGTTTTTATTGAGGGTAGGTGTGGACATCAGTCGTGATGGTATGGGTCCCTTCATGCCAATAGACCAATCTCTTCTTCATCCATAGTTTCAAACCTTTCACATGCAAATCCTCGTAAAGCTTGTGCCTTAGCCAATTGTTTCTTGTTGAGATCCAATTCAGATCAATGATGCTCTTCAAAATACTTAGTGGATGATATTATTAAACTGTATCTTTTTAGCAAACCCTGACAAGGAGTTTCGTGAACTGGTACACTGATTTACCAGGTTCCTCTTATCATTATTTTTCATCCCTAGTGATGGTATTAATGACCCATTCCCAACTTCCAATCCGTTATGAAGTTGGAACCAAACTTTTGACATATTTATGTCAAAATACTAATACTCAAGTCTTCGATTGTATTCATGAGTGGAGATGGTGGTGTAGGCTCATCAGAGCTATAATTTGAGACAAACTTCTCACATATTCATTTGTTAAATTTTTATTTACTAATATCACAAAATCCATGTTAGGAAATTTAATCAAAGATAAAGTTATACTGCATGCTCAACATCTAGATTTTATTTATTCTCAGCATGACACATTTTATGAATTGATACCTCATACTCCTTGGTCATCCATGGATCCTTCCAAACCTACCCTAGGGCTACATGTTGATGGTGTGATTGGTTTTTTTTCCCATACATATGTTGACCAATTGGAAAGTCAAATGTGTTAGATGACCATATCTTCTAACCTATCTACCAGTGCACCAACATATGAAAATTCCTTATTCCCCAACTAGACCTATGACATCCATTCAATACAATCCACTAATTCAAAGAATACTCAACAAATGGGAGGAAAAGTTAAGAATAAGAATAAAAAATATACTCCTAACAAAGGGACTGCCCATAATAAAAATGCTAATGTGGGAACCACTAGTGAACCGAAGATAATGAAATTCCCTCACATGATCAACACTAGAGACCATCCTACTCACAAGTGTTGGAACATGTAAGTGACGACAGAATTGAGAAAATGAGATTCCAAAATCATCAATGGTTTCTAAAGAAATCGCTGCATTGAAGCACAACAAGACCCAAGAATGGTCAACTCCCTTAATATTACAAAGTGGTGTTTACTAATGAAACCAAGGTTTCAACCCCCCCGTAAACTCATCTTAGAGGAAAAGAAATTACATGTTGGCACAAGGGCAGACCCCGGGTTCAACGCTACAACAACGCACCAACAAAACCCTAACTACTGGTCCTTTCGCCAACATCTGCGGAGCAGACAAAGTCTCACACAAGGTAGATGCAGGGGTGGTTGCAAGAATCGAGTGTTTGCAAACTTAGATGGGACACATAACTGTGATTATATCACTTACAGATCACTTAGCATCGATCATTCGTCAATATTCAACCCTTATTATACTTCACAGATAATAGAGAGCATCACAACATTCACTTAGATATAAGGTATTTCAACACTTAGCAACAGTAAAACAGATAAGATTCGGTAGATAAATACTAAGCATCTTCATACATGTCATATCTAACCTTCACACACCTCTAAGAAACACAAAGCATAAGAAGATCTATCTAAATATATCAAAGCACTTAGCAAAAGAAGGGATAAACACATTAAGTCGAAGCCCAAAGCATAACACATAGATTTACGTAGTTCACCCCCACCCTGGGGCTACGCCCACCAACTCTTATTCTTTATTAGCATCTCCAATTGGTTACAAAACAGGCCCACCAAAAACCTTCTTCGCACAGGGCAGAAGATCTACACAACTCGCTATATCCTTCTTCCTTGTGCTACAACACAAAGCCTTCCACAACTCCTTACAACGACTTTCACTTAGCTCTGCAAGCCTCTTATAGTCATGCACATAGCACTTACAAAATCTATTAGCACTTAGCTTACATCACATACATCTCTATATCTCTATATATCTCTTCCGATAGATGCCTAGATATCTATTTATACATTACAAAAGTGGGCCTAAGCATGGGTAAACCCACGGGCCGACATCCCTTTCCCATTACATATTCCCAAAAACCCAAGAGGGACTTGAAAGTGGGCCGAGATTCCGTGATCTCCGCTTCGCCTTGCGCTCTTCCTTCGACTAGCCGTCGAAGTCCCAAAATAGGTCAACATGACCAAGATTATCCCAAAACTTGGTCGAGGGCCAACATTACATAACGCTCCCCCCACTTAATTTGTGAAGATGGAAAGTTGATAAAGCATGGTACAACAATACTCTTAAAGAAGTATGAACAATTTCACCATCAACAATGATAAAAAACCATAAAGGAATCCATTAGACAAGTTTCCAAAATACTATCCAAAAATTCAGTCCTAGTCATCCAATCGACTAGACAACAAGAAAATGCAGGCCAATCAATCAGTAGACTAGACAAGAATATATCAGTATTATCAATCTCTGTCAATCCAATAATCTCTACATCAATGTTACGAAGAAACTATCTCTATGGCTAGTGGTAAATGAAAAAAGATGGAATGACATGTAGAAATAAACTATAATCCCACATTTTCTATATAAATGAAATGCTAACAAGACAAGACTAAGAGCATACCTTGTCTTAACGTTCGAAGAATACCACTTTTGAGCACGTGGCCCAAATATTTATACCTGCAACTTGTCCTCAACAACCAAGATACACAAGCATATGGTAATAATGTATAATTTTATCATATATATTAACATAATCCATTAACATACATGAAAAATACGCCCATGGAATGATAATTCAAATATTTGCAAGATATCAATTGGACAAGAAAATAGTATTTCTATTCAAATAATCAACATAAGTACATAGGTGACAAAATTCTGTAACAACACATATTGTAATCGAGAAACTAAGTCCCTCCAGCTAGGCCTCCACCACTTCAATCCTCCACCAAAGGAAAGATCATATATAGGATTCAATTAGGTTCTCCATCACAAAGAAGGAATATCTTGGGGGTTGAAGAAGGAGTTCATAATTTCAAGGACAAAGGGATGCAGACTCAATATGAAGTGAAATTTCTCCAGAGTGTATACCAATTTTTGATTAACTAGGTTGGTTGTCATTGATGTCAACCCTTGAATAAAGTCTGATAGCGAATTTTGGTAGGACAAAGGTTTGGGTAATGGAACCAAGTTTGTTTGATGTATTATGGTATGAGTTTTGATATATTTGCAGGTAAGACTATTCTGGATGGATAGTACATGTCATTCCATTTCTGGTGGTATGTGGAATGTCACATAACTCCTCACAGTTTGAGAGTTATGGCCTTACAAATTTGGAGGACCCTCATATCTTGGCTTGAAGCCTCAAAAGGTCAAAGAAGTCAAAGTGCTTGCAAAGAAGAAATTATTTAAACAATAAAGTGAAGTGACAAATTCAAAAAGGATTATTTAAATAATAAAGTGAAGTGACAAAGTGAAAGACGATGATTTAAATAATAAAGTGAAGTGACAAAGTCAAAGAGGATTATTTAAATAATAAAGTGAAGTGACAAAGTCAAAGAGGATTATTTAAATAATAAATTGAAGTGACAAAGTCAATGA
>JZKD02S1872275.1:19452-40964 GCA_000966675.3 Picea glauca
CCCAAAATGACCTCTTCAGTGAATTCCATTGACTTATAGCTCAAAATAGTCAAAATCATGGAAATCGTCGGAATGCAATGAAACCAAAGACAACCTATGTGGAATGGATCATAATTATGGAATATGATCATCAATGCAATATGTACCCAACAATGCCTCTCAAATACCCCTTTACTCACTCTAGCACCCATCTGACTACTCTGGTCATCATAAATCTCTGCCCTGTGATGATGTCCCAAAGTGGGGACATTACATTAATATAGTACTCAATGGCCTTCCCAAGACATGGGATGCATTTTCTGCAAGAATGAATAAAATAAAGGAGTATCCCACATTTTAAGAAATTTGGACTTGTTGTGCACAATAAGAATCAAGGATTAACGCAAAAGAGAAATCCCAAAATAAATATGATGATCAATCCTTCACAGTAAAATTCAAGAATTTCAAGAATAAGAGAAAGTTTGGATTAAGGAAGAAACCAAATCAAGAAAAGTATATGTCAAAAAAATATAGTTCTTCAACTATTGAAAATATGGTCACTACAAGAACCACTGTATTGAGTAAAATAAAATGAAGGAAACAGACGAAGAAACATTTTCTAAAGAAACGGAACCCTCAAAGAAATCCAAGGAAGATAAAACAGACTTCTTATTTTAGTCAAGGTAACAATATTCCTCTATAATATAGTTCATGTACATATCATGCATATCTATCTCTTAGAAGGTATGATGGTGTTGAGGGGTCCGAGGTCCCTTTAAATCAACAAGAGGAACCAAACCCTCTTAAGAGGCTCAATTACACTCATAATTGTTTGATGAGTGGTAAGGTTCTCCATATTTGTGATCTAACTGGAATTATTGATGGGATTTAATCATGATTGACAGATGTGTCTTTTCTATGAAAAATTTCCTCAGGCTGGGAAATTCTCTTTTTGGTTCTTTTTCTAGTATTTATAACAAAGAAAGATAAATCTTAATCTAAATGGAAGAGGGAAGTTAAATTGTGTGTTGGGAGAAGTATAATTTTTTTTTTTAGGATAACCTCTATACCTTACCATACAAATGAAGAAGATATAAACTAATTCAAACCAACATTAATACAATTTTGATTAGTGGACATTCAACATTGTCTGAAATAACAGTTACATAAAATAAAACATACACGTGACAATAATCTAGTGCAAGAAAAGTAATTTTCGATGTTCTAGTATCAATCACAGGTTAACACAATCAATTTCTATTCATCAACTAGAACAAAAGAACTGTGTTATATCATTATCAAATAACTTTAAATAATAGATACAAAAAATCTTACTCAATACAATAGAAAATATTGAATCCGAAGACAAAGATAATTCCCCCCTCTATCCAATGACATTCATGCCTTAGATGATAGAAATGTCTTTGGTTCTAAACAAAACTTCTTAATTAAAATAACTTGCACATAAATAGTTCTCTTACAAAATTTCAGAAAACGATTTCTCCCCAAAACCATCGACCCCTTTTCCGAGGTCAATGCCCTTATTTATAATAAAAAATACCTAAACTAAAAAGATCTACTAAAGTGTTTTAAATTAAGAAAATTCCATGTGGCGGATTTATCTATCTGTTCTCTTTTTCTCGTCTAGTGGTTTCATTGAAGTGGATTGTTCTTCTCGTACTCTAACCACTTGATCAAGATAGCTTTTCATGTATTTTCATATGGAAACACGTGTTGATCCATCGGAGTGGAGAGAACCTCTTTCATCTCTATTTCGCGTTCCTTGTATTTAATTATTTTGACACTTAAGCGTTCTAAAACTGCAATAACTTTAATCGGGGGTTCCATGAACTTATTCACTTGACCCTGGATCATCCTAGAAATCTAAAAAAAAATTGCTTCCCATCCCAGGTATTTATCTTAATATTTTTTAACTATGTCATGCAAATCATGTAAATCTTCCAGTGGACCAAACTCTAGGTCAATGCTCTTCATTTCCCAGTTGACTTTCTCCCATATTTTCTCACATTCTCCCCATCTTTCTTGCATTTTCCACTGAGGTTATTGGACCCTGCTTACCTAGTGTTTATATACCATTTTTATTTGAGCGATGTTGTTATCCATGAGCACTCGGATTCCATGCTCTTTTGTATCTTGACCCCTTCTGCACTTCATTGATATAGTCTATATTTTCTAAGGCTTGATGTGCCTTTTCATACCATCATTGCATGTCTTTACAGGTTTCCATCCCCATGAGGGTATCTTCATCGAAATCAGTTATGCAAGTGGTGAAGAGATCTCTTTCGCTAGTGAATTATGCATACATTCCTCGGAAAACACTCTTCAGGAGTATCACATCCTATGTCGAATTCTAGTAATATTTCTCTTGATATTACAAATGGTCCAAATATTTCTTCATGGTAGCTACCTACCTTTCATCCCTTCTTTCCCTATCCAAAGTACCATCTGTTGTATCCATACCTAATCTGATTAGCTCAGTCATATTAGCATTTTCTGTGTCAAACATTGTTTCCTCTGTGGTTATGAGAAGTGTGCTATCGAGTCTGAGCCTCATTTTCTTGGTAGTTGTTCTCATTATAGATTTCCTTTTCCTGTCATAATAAATTTCATGTATATCGGTGATTTCATCCACTGGTTTAGGAATCTATTGATCTCCCTAGGATAAATTACTTCCTAGGCTTCCAGTCATATAGATATGTTCAATATCAAGTTTTCTTAATTCCTTAGCAGGGGAAACTTCTTTATTTTCTGGTGACTTGGCCTCCTTCTAGTGCTTGTCACCTGGTGGAGTCTTGGTCCTATATGTGAAAGTAGGCATAGGATAAGCATTATCTTGTGGTTCAACTATTGAGATGTCGATTTCTAGAAGCTTCCTTTCCCCTTCTGGTTAACCAACACCCAAGTCATTCTTGGAGTTGTCATTCTGAGGATGTGTTCCCAATTGGTCGAACAATTCAGTTTCCAAAGTGCTCTTAGCCTCATGTTTTCCTTCCTGGGGATTTGACATTAAAGTGTTGGAAGTTGGATTAGATGTTTCTCTCAGTTCTTCCTATTCTGTGATTGGTACAGGGGTTATGCGTGAAACCTATGAACTTTCCTCATTGTTGTATATGGTAATTAAGTCTATGAGGACAGTTGGAACACCTTTCCTACTTCATTCTCTTTCTATCTATCATTGAATTATAGTAGCTAATGACGATCCTTCCTGTGGTGACATGGGGTTGGGGTTTTGTTGGTCGATAGTCTCCTCTGGTGGAATTGTATGTGATCCATTTAGCTCTTCCTCAGGGTGGATTGTATCGATCAGGGTAATCCTTAAGGGTTCTATCAAAGGGTTGAGTGGGGGATATTCTCCAAATATTTCTATAGCTCTTTCGGCTTCTTCTAGTAACAACAACCCCCTCCTCCATGCCTCTATTGCTTCTACTTCTATGTTTTATTCTCTTACCCTGAGGGATTCTTGAGCTGTATGTTCTATCATTTCAACCTGATCATCCATAGTCATCGCTTTGAATATGATCATATTGGGTTAGACTTTCTATGGAGAACCTCATCCTAGACCTGGGCACCCTATTAAATATTTCATCTTCAAAACTGTCATGAACATACATAAAATAGGAGGATACCTACAACGTATGTTGGGGAACTAAACCCTTCAGATCGTTCTTACGAAAGTGGCCTATGGGGAATTGTTACTCAAGATAATTTAACCCTTCATGTTTCACTTATGTAGTGTATTTGACCATATAAAATCCTATATGAAGTACATAAGGAATGAAATATGTCTTATTATCCTTTACCAGGGAATCATTATAACCTTGAAAAATAGTCTAGTAGCATATTTATCCAAATATGAGACGATCTGGGACATGAACAGGTAGTAGGTGGGGAAAAAAAGTAGCTCCAAAAACCTTTAGATAGGTTCTTGTCTCTTCAAAATACCAATGGCCAGCTTTAGCTATCATTTTCTTTGTTGCTGCCAAAATCCTAGGGAATTCCTTTCTAAAACTAATGAAGTATATCCTGGCTATGAACCCATCAAAAATCATTTCATACAATCTTGTGTACCTATTTTCCCATAAGATACTGAAATAAACATGTACAGGCAATTCAGAAATATCCCATCTTAAATTCATACCTGCGAAAACATTTCTCGCACATATTACATTCAACAAGTAGGATGCCATGTAGAAGACTTGAACTTCTCCTTCTTTCGGTGTCTGAGCCTGTAGGAGATTTATACTCAGTTGCTTGGAGATAATAGCTCCCCAATTAAAACTACACTCGAAAATAACCACAGTATAAGCCAAGGGTATTCAAGATTCTGAAAATTTTGAGCAGTCCTTTTCTCCATATAGTGGTCAAATTAAATCCATTAGATATATGTAGGATTCTCTGATATTTACCATGTTGTACCAGCCAATGTTTATGTTTGTGAATTTTTTATCTTCTTTCCACCGTGAGGATAGTAACCCGCTTGTGTCATGATACTCATGAAACTTGACCATGAAATATGTGATTAAACTCTCCTCTAGGTCCCTGAGTTTATAATATTTTTGTACCTCAACTAGAAGGAAAACACAAATGCATTCTCCCTCTGCATTGTTGATAGTGAATTTCAGTGTGTCAGTGTGGTCGACTATCCATACTAAAGTCTCGATATAGGGTATAACTGGGGTACGACAAGCCACCCTATGCAGGTATGATATCCTAATGTTCGGGAACACTTGATCATCCAACATTCTGACATACGAGTTGTTGTGTGGTGTTAAATTCGGGTAATCCTCCTCGTTGATTTTGCTATACAAGTCTCTGCAATGTGGGAGCACCATTTTAAATCCATTGCTCGTCTCTATGTCACCGAACTCTAGAGGTTGGGAAAAATCCTTTTTGGTGGATGTGCAGATAATTGATTCCGACTTCGAGACAAGATCAAGGTATCTTGCAGTGCCCAGTGTAGACCCTTCGCCAACCTCTGCTTCCTTCTTTTTGGGCATTCTAGGTGACCGCATAGTCGTTGAATTTCTTGGAGGAATTTTCCTATAGAAAATAAAAGAATGTTATAGTGAGAAACCAACCAACCTCGACAAGTTTCATTGACGGAATCGCAAGTGCATAAATGATAAATACAACGCTTACCTTTTTCTTGCAAGAAATCAACCCGGTCTTACTAGTAATCAAAGTCAGAGAGTGGGCTGTAATTTCCTTGACGCTTTCTCTTTCTCCTTCATCTTCTTCAGGGAATAAGTGATTTGCAAATGAAACATCATGTTTGGGTATGACCTTGTAAATTTAAATAGAATGTATACTTACCTTGTCGCATAAATTCTTCAATTCGGGAGTGAAAACGCGATATGTGCAATCTATTACAGAATATTCATCATGCCTAGGATTAAATGCATTGCAAGTTGGAAACACTGGAGTGATTTAATTTGTATTTCATCTAAAAATTCAAATTTCGATTGTTGGTCAACACATGGGGTTGTGGTGTTGGTTGCGCGAAAATTTTGTCTATAAAAATGTAGAAATCTATCTTCCCTCTATTATGGGTGTCCTATCAAATCACTAGTACCTTTCATGTTCACAAGAAACTAGTATTATCGACATCAGGAAAATAAAAAAAGGTATTTTTAATGGAACAACAACACAGATTGGCCAAGATTTCCAGTGTATAATGGAGAGGGTTCGATGAAAAACCCCAGTGTTCGATGACCTATCAGTCTACTGATAGTAAATGAGTGAATCAACGTCTGTAGTTTTCCTTAAACATTTTTCGTTGATACCTTTAGGAAAAAGTTATGACGCCGATAAAACAATGCCATAAAACACTGACGTGGAAATATTGACACGAAAGTACAGATATGACATGGGGGAACCTCAAAGGGAGACAATGGGAAGAGACTGAGTGATATGGATTATTAACATGGAAAATACACATGGCTTATCGATTTTGACCTCTTCGTGAGAAACTCTTTTCAACATTGGTGACTTTCTTCAAAAAAACATGTCAGGCTACAACATCCTATCTTGTCGATGCCAAATACATATCAGTGATCGACGATTGACAATTTGTTTCGGTCAATGTTTCCATCATTTCGACCCTTGGAGTTCGACGATGTCGAAATGTATCAACGATCAACAATTTTTTATGGTTGTATGCATTTGTGATTTATATCATGGATTTCTACGATGCCGAAAATGCATCGGCTATGTTAAAGAACTGTATTATAGATAAGAAATTGTCAATCAATGACTGTTGAAAATTTTTAAGCCGTGTGCATCTTATGAATTTCATGTTATGTGACTAAAAAAGATCAATCCGTAAAAAAAAAAGAATAACTAATAAAAAGACACAATAACAACATATAAATTCATCCATCCCACAATACTAACTCTGATCCAAAAAATATAAGTGGTACCCAAATAGAAAAAAAATTCAAAAAAAATATTTGAGGGTGTGTTGCTCAACAAATGGTGATTCTCTGGGAGAAAACAAAATATTCTCTCCTTCTCTCATGCTTAACCTATTCAAATTGGTTGAGAGACCCTCTTTATTTATTCTATTCCTTTTCAATAGAACATTTTCTATTAGTGTGTGCACAAGTTCCCAGGTTCACAAATATGGATCTACCTGTGGGCTTTAGATTTACCACCCCATTTCCTTTTAACCTCAATCCATGAACTTTCTAGACAAGATTTGGGTGGGGCATCCACTAGTGTGAGGAATTTTATCTATCGATCCTTTTCTTATGGTGTTTCTCCACTCCCAACAAGCATCCATAGCCCCGATGGAGCCACCCTGACATAACAGACCTTGCTCTGCTGCCATCGAGCATTCATAGCCCCAACGGATTTATCTGCATACCCTCTTGGAATTTGCACTCATTTTAATATAGATTATTTTATTCTAGAAGAAATGCCAAAAGTGAGTCAGAGAGAAGGATATATGTTTTTGACAAGGTGAAAGTTTTAAGGTGGAGCTTATTCCTGGCTCTGTCCATAAGTACATGTGATTCTTTCCATCTAGCCATATTTCCATTTAGTGTTACTGGGCCACTATGCATATATTTCATTGCTTCACCAGGTATTATGCCTATAAAGACAAATATGATTTTTTGGAAAATTTTACTTGTCGGGCATTTCTTATTTTTCATGTGAGAGTAGGTCAAGAGTAGAGTTTGTTTTACTATATTTATTAAAATCAACCACTCATTTCAAAATAAAACTTAATAAAAAACAAATAAATAAAAGAGATAAATGAAAAGGAGTTTGCAACCGGTCTTCCCTAAACTCACACACTCATCCTAGTCAAAATGTATGTTAAAAAGAAACATAAACTCAAACAAAACATCAAAAGACACAATTATATATATATATATATATATATATATATATATTAGGAGAAGTATTGTCTTAGGGCCTAGGAATTCACTAGGAGGGTGTCAGATTACCCCCTCAGATTCTGCAACCGATATGTGCCTGTCGTGATCTTCTCAGCCACCTGAAAAGGTCTGAGCCATAGATTTTGAAACTTTTATTTTTTTTCCTTTGGACTCATTTTCTTTATCCCACTTCAATACTAGGTCTCCTACTTCGAATTTGTTTTCTCTGGCCTTAGGTTTTTCAAGCCATCTTTTAAATACCTGTTGATGAGTGGTGAACTTAAATTTAGCCTTTTCTCTTTCTTCATATAGCATGAGAAGGGTATCAATCCTTTGTTGTAGAGAGGATGAGGGACGAACTCTTGATTCCTGGGCAAGTTGTAAATATGGAAGGTAAAATCCATTTGGAATAATGGCTTCTGTTAGCACAAGATTGGTTAAGGTGCCAAGTGTCAAGAACAAGAATTGACAAAAATCTCACAAGGTTCCAAGAATCAAAATCACTTACAGATTTGCACTACCCAATCTCACACAGACACACAGGTGGGCACTACCTAAATTCGCTACCTAAATTTTGGCAGAAAATGAATTGTGTAGAGTTATTTTATCAGTTTTGAGTCACTAACTTGAAACTTGGATTATGAACAATTGAGAAGGTATTATTGAAAACTGGAGGAGGTTTTTTTTCATAACATGCCAAATAACAAAAACCTCTCTTAGGTTTTCGAAATGTTTTATGGTTTGATATATATTAGACACATAACTGGTGCTACCTACTGTTTTACAGTGGTGCAACCTAATTTTCTGTTGTGGTCACGGTTTTGATATTCACCTTGTTGGGAGGTTGCCACATGTCAAGGAGGGTTCAAATGGATTCCCAAGGATCAGTTATATGTCAAGGGACACCTACACCTAATATTTAACTCTAGAAAAGGCCTCATGCAATGAGGTGGAGACATTTTATTAATGACTTCCAACAAATTCCTGAAAATTACCAGTTTGTTGGATTTTTGTCTCTTTGATTGTTGCCACCTATATCCAAGGCTTAGAATCCAATGAAGGAGATGGGATTTGAACTCCTAAGGTTATTTGGATTCTATTTTCTATTTAATGAAGGAGATCTCTTGAGGAAAAAGGTTGGATTCATGATCCAAGAGGGGAGAGAGCTAGAGGAGCAATTTATTTGCTCAATTGTAAGCCTGAGGGCCTGTTGTAATTAGCATTTCTGCCATTATATATTCATGAGAGTTTCTTACCATAATTTGTGTTCTTTGTTATCATTCTATCTTGTCATCTTTCTTGAATAATATTTACAGCTTTTGAAGATCAAATGCTTCCTTTGGTTAATGAATTCATGAGTTGCTAAGGATTTGTGTTAATTGCTTGTTAATCACAGTTTATTGTTCAATCACTCTTCAATCTATATTACAGAAAGGATCTTTGTTATGTGGTTATTCTTCTCTTTGTTTACCTTCTATTCTTCTATACATCTTTGCATAATCCTTTTGTCTAGTAGGCAGCTTGATTGCCTTTGATCTGTAGAATGTTATGACTCTATGCCCAATGGAATGTATTTGCAGTAGTCTAATGCCCTCCTTTTTACTCTTCTATTCTTGATCCACCTATTCAAACTATTTTAATCCATTTTCATTTCTATGTTACCAATATTACTCTAATTTTCAGTCTGGGAGTGACTCTTGGATTGATAACATAATTGGCATCATTGTCGGGGATGGATTTGAGCATATTGAAAAGCTCCCTGGGAAGAACGACATTGCATAGCTCCATCTTTAGATGGTGATTGAAGTTGGACACCTTCAAGACAAGAAATTCACCATGGCGACTCCATTGTTCATAATATTTTGGTGACTCCATTGGAATGAGACCAATTAAATGGCTATGAAGGCTATCCTGGCCAGGAGGTTTTCCCCACTCGATTTCTCAGCTATAGAGGATTATCCACATCACGTGCCTCCTATTGATAAATGGAAATATCTGCTGCCTAGATTTTATGAAGGTAAGGATGATTGCCCTATTGAGCATGTTCATGAATTTCATAATTTGATGCAGCATCTTGACATCGATCATGAAGATATATTGATGAAAATCTTCATGTATTCATTGGATGGGGATGTACGTAAATGGTATTTCTTGTTACCCCCTAACAACATTTAATCCATGAAGGATTTCCATAGAGTATTCAATGAACACTGCAAAAGGTTTTATCCCTCTGAAATTATTTGTCACAATTGTTGTGAGGCATATGTAGAATGTGCTCAAGATTTGTTAGACTTCTCTGTTGAATATAAAGATGAAAATGATTTTGTTCATTGTCCAAAGGAAGATATAAATGAACCTCTTTTTCTTTCTTATTCACGAGAAGAAATTATTCCAGATATCATTCATGATTGTACTTATGATTGAATGGATTCAGTTTCATTATATCCTATACCTTATGCATCTGGTATCTCTGATTTGAAATAAGAACCAATTGTAGAAGAGGATCTTTCTCTTTTCCTACAAGAGGTTTCCCATGATATCTTTTCACCTGATATTGAAGAGAGATATAGGGGGATTGTTCATTTTTTTGTGCAAGACCAAGGAGCCTTGGGCTCACCTATCTTTGATGAATACTCTGATGAAGAAGAGAAGATCCATTTTGTTGATTTAAGGAGCATCCAACTGAGTTATGAAAGTTATGAATCTGATTATGAGGGAGAATAGTATTTTGAAGAAATCAACTATCAAGAAACCGCTAAAGACATTCAACAGTCATATCTACAAATCAATGATCCTGCATGCACTATATTTGAACCTGGATTTACAGACAACAACAAACAATCTATCATCAACAATGAAGTTAGTTTGAAACTATGTTCAGATTTGTACGAAGTTGTAGGTGGAAGCCATGATCAATATGAGGATATGCATAAATTTTCTAATGTTCAACTAAAATACAAGGAAGAGGTATTCCTTTTTAGTTTTATTGATTCGTTGGTTGATTATATTGGATATTTGAGCATCTTAGATGTCAGAACACTTTTGTTAAATGAAGGTTGGTTGTTATGTTCTTTTGAATTGCATATCAGTATTCTATGGGTTACTGCATTCATCATTGTCATATCAAGGATTTCACTAGATAATAATATGCTTGTATGGTTTCATTGGAAGCACGACCTTACTTGATCAAGAAGAAACACACTTGATTAGAGTAGGAGTAGGAAGAAATAAGCTCGTTTTTTAGCATTTCCTTTTTGTCAGTTTGCAGTAGTTATTTCAATTTCAAATAAGGAGAATATATGCTCTCAAGCTTGTTGTTTTCCTAGACAGAGGAGAAGATGGATAAGGCTAATGTTATACATGTTCTTGGCAGCTCGCGGGGAGCATGCCATCCCCCATGGAGCCTAATGTTAACAAAAGATTGGTTAAGGTGCCAAGTGTCAAGAACAAGCATTGAAAAAACTCTCACAAGGTTCCAAGAATCAAAATCACTAATGTATTTGCACTACCCAATCTCACGTAGACATAGAGGTGGGTGCTACCTAAATTCCCTACCTAAATTCTGGTAGAAAACGAATTGTGCAGAGTTATCTTACCAGTTTTGATCCACTAACTTGAAACTTGGATTATGAACAATTGAGAAGGTATTTTTGAAAACTAGAGGAGGTTTTTGTTCATAACATGCCAAATAACAAAAACCTCTCTCAGGTTTTCAAAATGTGTTATGGTTTGAGAAATATTAGACATATAAGTGGCCCTACCTACTGTTTTACAGCGGTGCTACCTAATTTCCTGTAGCGGTCACGATTTTGATATTCATCTTGTTGGGAGGTTGTCGCATGTCAAGGAGGATTAGAATGGATTCTCAAGGATCAGTTAGATGTCAAGGGACACCTGAACCTAATATTTATCTCCAGAAAAGGCATCATGCAATGAGGTGGAGACATTTTATTAATGACTTCCAACAAATTCCTGAAAATTACCAGTTTGTTGAATTTTTGTCTCTTTGATTGTTGCCACCTATCTCCAAGGCTTACAATCCAATGAAGGAGATGGGATTAGACCTCCTAAGTTTATTTGGATTCTATTTTATATTTAAGGAAGGAGATCTCTTGAGGAAAAAGGTTGGATTCATGATCCAAGAGGGAAGAGAGCTAGAGGAGCAGTTTATTTACTCAATTGTAAGCCTGAGGGCCTGTTGTAATTAGCATTTATGCCATTAGAGATTCATGAGAGTTTCTTATCATAATTTGTGTTCTTTGTTATAATTCTATCTTGTCATCTTGATTGAATAACATTTATAGATTTTGAAGATCAAAATATGCATTTGGTTAATGAATTCATGAGATGCAAAGGATTTGTGGTAATTGCTTGTTAATCACAGTTTATTGTTCAATCACTCTTCAATCTATATTACAGAAAAGATATATGTTATGTGGCTATTATTCTCTTTGTTTACCTTCTATTCTTCTATCCATCCTTGCATAAGCCTTTTGTTTGGTTGGAAGCTTGATTTCCTTTGATCTATAGGATGTTATGACTCCATGCCCAATGGAATGTATTTGTAGCAATCTGATGCCCTCCTTTTTACTCTCCTCTTGTTGATCCACCTATTCAAACTATTTTAATCCATTTTCATTTCTATGTTACCAAGCTTACTCTAATTTTCAGTCTGGGAGTGACTCTTGGATTGATAACAACTTCTTTCCCATATACTAGAAAGTATGGAGATTGTACTATGACTTCTTTGGGTGATACTCTATCTACCCATATGGCATTATGAAGTAAATTATGCCAATTTCTTTGATTTTCAACAACTGTACTTTTTAAAATTCTCACTAGGTTTTTATTAGTTGACTCTGCTACCCTATTCCCTTGCAGATAATAGTTTGCAGAATATCTTATTATGATCCCTTTATCAAGGGAAAAAAATTTCAAGCGCGTGGAAGAAAAGTGGGCAGCATTGTCAAAAATGAGGGCAGAGGGCATCCCAAACCTTGTTATTAGTTGTTGTTCTAAAAATTGGATCACTACCTTTTAATTAATGTGCATGAGAGGGATAGCCTCTGTCACCTTGTGAAATAATATGTTACAGTCAAGATATACTTATGTTGTTTTGAATAATTGGTGGTAATTTCTCCTATGACATATATTTCCCATTGTTCGAAAGGTCTGGAAATGGTCACCGGATGAAGTGGAATGGCTAGTCTATTTTCCCTATCGACGCTCACTTGAAAATATTTACATTTCCTTGCATATGCATGAGCATCCCTAAAAAAAGTAGGCCAATAGTAACCAACCCTTAATATTTTGTGAGCCATGGTTTCTCCTGCGAAATGTCCACTTGTTGGGTCATCATGGAATTCTTTGAGTACCTTTTCTGCATCATCTTGTTCAAGACATCTAAGGAAGACTCCATAATATTTTATGTGAAAAATAATAGAATTTATGAGGCTATATTGAGCCTAAATGATTCTTTCTGAATGGAAACACAACTATGTTTCTTTATTTCCCAGTTAGGAATTCCTCAGGATTGTTACAGGCTTAGTCTATTATGTGCAACATTACAATGAGACTTGATACCTCATAGGTCTGTCTAAGTATTCTCCTTACCCTTTCCTCTCTTTAATGTCTCAGTTGCGCTTCGAGTGATACTTATTCCCTCCCAAGAAGATGAAAATGCCAGTGCTCTAAATTAATTTGGTACCTTTTGTTGGTAACCTAAGAAGGACCCTGGTTTGAACACTTTTGTGCCAACAAAATGGTTTCGTTGCTGAGACCTATGCTTTAAAATGGAACCTATGAGGAGAATTATTCCATGGATCTATATATATGAGATTCATAAATGGTGGGAAATAAATTGTGACACCTTTATATTGAAGGAAGCAAATCTGCGGGTAAAAAGTGAGAGGACTACAAGAGATTATGTCTTTTGCTCAGAAAGTTCGAGTGACCAGTATGAGATATTCTTGGTTAAATTTCTGAAATAACTATTCCATTGGATATATAGGCTCCAGGAAGCTCTGGAATTCCAAGAACGCATCAATAAGACCTGTACTTAGGATACAAAGAAGATTGCAACACTTCATCAGCTGGATCACCAGATCACACGAACAAACAATTTCTGGTTTCGCACAACTCTGGAGGGATACATCGTCAAATTTGCAGCTGAGAATCACCAATATTTTTCATGTGAAAAAGAAATTTTCAAGAAAGGTGTGCACGATATATTTTTGATGGAAATTCCCCTTTGGATCAAAGTATTCTTGATGGAGGAGGGGATGATAAATATTCCCTCAACTAAGATGACAGCCTAAACACCTACACTTGGGGTAAGGTGATTTTGGTGTAGGATCATGATCTGAGAAGGGGGAAAGTTTCTTTGACATATGGGGGAAGATCAAGAAACAAACACAATAAATGAGAGAGCCTTAAGGAGAGTCTCCATTGTTGAGAAGTGGTGGCATGGAAAAGTAAAGAAAGAAGCGAAGTAATCTAAGGTGTTGAAGAAAGAACTCATATCAAGAGGAAGAAATGAAGGAAGTAAGGAAGAGTTGAGAAATGTGAGAAGAGAATAAATATTGGCCATTCTAAGATTGCAGAAGAGAGAAGCACAAAGAGAAAGGAGTCCCTGTATGGGTGGATGAAGAGAAGAATGTGGAGAAGAAAGGGAGGACAAAGAAGTTATGGACCTTGCGGGAGATCAAGAATATTTAACCCAAATAGCAGGAGACATTGAGAACCACACAAAGAAGGTTTATCAATAGGAAGAGAACGAGACCTCCCAGATCAAAGAAACCCTCCTAGAAGTCAGTGGAACAAGCCTTGAATCATTATTCCCCTAGGTGTCCTCTATACACATGGTTAATTCTACACCGCCTACTTATGTTATTTCTATTCCTTCGCAACCAGTTAGTCAGAATCAATCTGTATGTGTAAACGTTGGGAGGACATTGGGATCCCCAGGCATATCACAACCAGGACCATTAGGTTTTACTCTAATAGGAATAGTGAGACCCATAATGGTTGGACATATGGTCGGATCGATCACCCGATACCCATAATTTTGGGGTACAAGGGATGAATATGTACAACAACATTGGTTTTTGTGTGAAGCCATCTGGAGGTCTAGAGGGAATCTCTGTGCAAATAAGTTAGTATAATATCAGACTACCTTGAGGTTTCATGCTCTCAAATGGTATATGAAGGATATTGAACCTGGTCTACAAGGACAAGTGTTCACCCTTGGCCTAGTTCATTTGAAATTCATCATTGAATTCAAACTAACTCACTTAAAGAAACAAGATCTCTTCGAGCTATGGGAGATTCAACAAAGGGAAGGAGAATATTCCTAGGAGTACAACCATAAGTTCAAGGATGTTATTGGGAGGCTAGCGCATCCAATTCATGAATATCACCAGAGGGATTGGTATATCCAATGATTACTACCTCTCATGAGAATTCCTTTAACACAACAACAGATAGCCACATTAGCATAAGCCTTGGAGCAATCGATGAAGATAAAAGAAATGGCAGGTTATCCAGTCAATCTGAGAATGAACATACCCCCAATAGATGCAAATTTGTCACAAATTTAAGGACAAATATCAGTTCTAACATAGAATATTAAAGAATTAACCACAAAAAGACCAGGATGCCCTCAGGTTTGGTGCACGGGCTTCTAAACAGAAGGGCATTTGGAAAATGAATGTCTTCACATGAGGGGAATGGGACCTCTTCAAAAATTGATGGGGCATTCAGGACCTATAGGAGGACTTGCGCAAGTGTCTGTGACTCCACCATTCCATACACTAGGGTTGTATAATACATTCCCAAGAGCTCCAACCCCTCAAACATCAGAGTATTGTGATATTTGTATGACATAGGGACATGCATCGAGGTAGTGTACTATTATGCAGAAGTACACAACTACGCCCAATACAATTCACTATGAGTTTTGTACATCTATGAACCATGCCACAAATCAATGTAGATCGTTGGATGCACTTGCTGACAGATTAGACTGAACATCATTCAGAGTAAATGAAACCTCCCAAGGACCTGGAAGAGGCCAGGGAGGAGGGGCTAGAGGTGGACTCATAGGAGGGATAAATGGAGGCAAAGAGATGACATGATGCTACAACTACAATGAACAATGTCATTTGTCCATAGACTTCCCTCACCCAAGACAACCATGGTTCTTGCACTGCAGGAATAATGGGCATGTTGGATTACTGAGAGGGGGGGTGAATCAGTAATGGCATAATTATAATCATTTTTCTCCAAATAATCCAAGTGTTATATAAATGTATAATTATTATCCAATAATGAGAAATAAGAAATTAACAATCACACACATACATAGTACACCAATGTTTTACGTGGAAACCCAAATCAGGAGAAAACCATGGAATGCTTTATCTTATATGTCTTGAAGAATTACATTCATTGGAAGCACCAACTTCCTTTGTTTTCCAAATGCAACTGGAAAGAGTTTCCAACCCCCTATTTTCTCAGGCTATAACCTGAGGGAAGATCCAACTCCCGAATTCTCTGGCTACAACCAGAAGGAGGCTACAACCCCCTATGTTCTCTAGCTACAACCAGAAGGTGGCTACAACCACCTGTACTTGCCCCGTCCAACCTCCCTGAAGTAGAAGTAGAATGACGGAACCATTTTCACACTATCACTGTGAGATATATCATTGTAAACATGTACCAATAAACCTGAACCATGCATCAACCATGCATCAACCTGTACATCAACCTGTAATCAACCTCTACCATAAACAGGTGCATCAATCATGCACCAACCAATACCAAACAATCTGTAATAAACCTATACCATAAACAAGTGAAACCAACTATCTGTAATGATGGTTTAGAAGGTCTTAGAAAATTAGACATTAAAGAAACTAAAGGTAGTAGAGAGATTCAAGATACCATACCTAGTCACACATGTAGCTCTTATAATCACCCACTGAAGTTGCAGAAAGTTAATATAGGCAGCGTAGAGAATCCTAAGATAGCTTCTATAGGAGACTACTAGGATGATCAAGCTATGGATAAGGTACATAGTTTGTTGCGGGAGTATGAGGGCTTGTTTTCGAAAACGTTCTCGGAACTAAAAGGTATAAAAGGAGCCATGGGATAAATTAAAATAGATTTGAAACCCGGATCAGGACCTATGAAGCATAGGCCATACCGCCTCAACCCTAGAATAAAATAAAATGTTAAGAAATAAATGGACAAGATGCTTACGACATGACTTATTTTCCCTATTGAAGAATAAGAATGGATTAGTCCCATAGTTATCTAGAGTAAGAAAGGCACATAAGACATTTGGGTCTGTGTGGATTACAAGAGTCTAAATTCTGCATGTGTGCACGATCTATTCCCCACACCCTTCAGTGATAAGGTATTAGATCAAGTTGTGGGAAAAGAGTCATATTCATTTACATACAGATTATCAAGATATCATCAATATAGAATCATAGAGGAAGACAAGAAGAAGACTACATTCATAATTGAATGGGGATCATTTGTATACAATGTAATGCCCTTTGGTTTGAAGAATTCCCCTGTAGTTTTCTCTGGAATTGTGATAATAGGTTTTCAAAAATTCATCGATAAGTTTGTAGATGTCTATATGGATGATTGGATGGTGTACAACCCATTAAAATATCATGCCAGTCTACTTCGGTTAATGTTTGATAGATGTCATGAAATGCATATATCTCTTAATCTAAGAAAGTGTATTTTCTATGTATCTCATGGCAATCTGCTAGGCCATATTGTATGTAGAGAAGGAATATCGGGTAGACCCAACTAAAGTTGCGGTCATCCTAAACATTCTTCCACCTACAAGTGCCAAATTGTTGTGCTCCACACTGGGACATATAGGATATTACCACATGTTCATCAGAATATATGCAGCTATTACAACACCCCTTGAAAAATTGTGGAAGTTTGAACTGTTCCGATGGAGGCATGAGTGTGACAACGAATTTGACATTCATAAAGAGAAACTAAGTAGTGCATCATTCTTGATATTTCCAAATTGGGAAATTGAATTCCATGTACATGTGGATGCATTAGGAATCTCCTTTGGAGCCATTTTAGCGCAACTAGGGGAAGGAAATATTGACCACCCTATTTACTTTGCCAACAGAAAACTATTGCAAGATGAGTGCAACTACACAACCACTGAAAGGGGAGATTTGGTTATGATTTATACATTACAAAATTTTAGACACTAGTTATTAGGCTCTTATTTTAATTTTTTCACTGGCCATCCTACATTGAAGTACCTAGTCAATAAACCAGTATTAGAAGGAAGAATTTGTAGATGGCTATTGTTGTTTCAAGCATTTTTGTTAGACGTGATTGTCAAACCAGGAAGATGCAATGTAGGTCTAGATCACCTTTCCAGGTTGAAGTTAAGGGAAAGTGGCGGACCAGTGTACGATCAACTCCCGGATGCAAAACTGTTCTAGATTGAGGCCATTCCAGAGTATCTTGAAGACATTGTTGTCTTCCTCAGTATAGGGACCTTCCAAGAAACGTACTCTTCAACCCAAAAGTGATGTATGGTGGTTCACGTAGCAGAATATCAATTTATTTCTGAGCAACTTTATAAATTGGGACTCGACAACATCCTTAGGTAATGTGTTTTAAACCATGAAAGATGAGATATCCTATGGGAATTCCATAGTGGAGTTGCAAGAGGACATGTTGGAGGTAAGGCCACTACACAGAAGGTACTTCACGAGGGGTTATAATGGGAAACATTATTTAAGTGTGATAAGGAATATGCTATATCATGTGACACTTTCCAAAGAATAGGAAATTCATCTCGTAGATATGAATTACCCCTTCATCCAGTCAGAGCACTTCAAGCATTTGATAAGTGGGTTATTGATTTTATCGGACCGATCAACCCCCTAGATAAGCACTCAAAGGCCAGATACATCATTACCGCAACTGATTAGATTACAATATGGGTTGAAGTAGAGGTGCTCCAAGAATTTTCTATAGACACAAAAACTAGATTTACCTTCGAGAATGTTATCACTCTGTTTGGATGTCCTAGAAGTATAACTAGTGATCAAGGCACTCATTTTATCAGCAGTACAATACCATAATTAACGATTGAGTTTCTTATACAAAATAATAAGAGGATCCCTTACCATATGCAAGCTAATGGTATGGTAGAGGCCTTCAATAAAATTATGGAAAGAGGACTCACAAAAGTATGTTGCACAAACTGGGAGGACAGGGATGATAGAGTTCCAGTAGTCTTATGGGCTTACAGGACTACCACTAAGAAGTTACACAGATACACCCCATTTCAATTGGTCTATGGAAAATAAGTTTTTGTACCTGCATAATTTATCACCCCTAGTGTTTATATAGCACAGGTTACACACATGACAGATGATGACTCAGTTTCGCAGAGGATTGCAGACTTGCAAGAACTTGAGGAAGAAATATTTTTAGTGGATTTTCATCAGACAGTTATGAAGGCAAGACAAAAATCTTGGCATAATAGGAATATTAAGTCTAAGAGATTCGCACAAGGGGATAAGGTGCTCTTATATGACAGTTGATATCATAAACATCCAGGCAATTTACGCATGCATTGGTTGGGTCCATTCATAGTTGCGGAAATATGACACTCTGGTGTAGTGAGGCTCACATAACTAGATGGTATCCTTTGTCCAGGATGGGTGAATGGTACCCACATGAAACCCTAAATTTATCATGCTTGAGTCAAAGTAAGGTTTCTCCAGGCCAAAGGAGCATGTACATTAGTTAGATTTTCATTTCTTTCAATTTCTTTAATTCAGTTAATAAACATCAGAGTGTGCATTTAATGCACCACGACATATATTATGTTTCATTCTAAGCATTTATTTTACACAAAACTTCTTACTGAACTGCATAGTGTTGGAAGAGCCACCATTACATTAAATGAAGTCATTTAATATGACGAGGACCCCCATTGTGGTCGGAGGGAGGGCGAATTTGAGCTCGATCATAGTCCATGTGCCACACGTACCCAACCTCATCATACACTTTATGAAAACCACCGTAACCCATCAAACTTTATGTTAAGCCATAAATGCATGATACACGTAGATTCCATTGGTATCCCCACCATTCTTCTTAGTCATTAAAAGGATAAGCACATCAGCTCAACCATGTCCCTGACAGTTCGCTCATTAAAATCCCATATCAGTTAATAGATCCTACCCCATTATCCGTCCCATCGGACACCTAAGCCTAAAAACACATTTATGGCCTAATCATGAGTGTATTTATGTGCACTTATAGAAATTATCCAAGTTATCCAGTTATAAGCCTCCATTAATACATGAGCACCATCACCATTTGTTGTTAGGTAGATTTTGAATTTCCTTAAACTGCACATACCCTGAGAGATTTCAGTCCGTTGTTACAAAGTCGACCCCAATTTACCTAGCAAGTCAACACTTCAGAGCTACCATGCCGAGAGAAATAAGAGGTTGAATTTTAGGTCCCAAAGAAGCAATCCTATATGAACTGTTTGATCCTCGCATCAAGATATTCAGGGATGTCAAAGGAAAGACAAAGAAAGTAAATCTCTTGGACCTGGATTTGGTAGACCAAGTCTTATTCCCATAGATGAACATCAACATGTTCTAGGACTTAGCTCTGGATGGCATCAGATGCATGCAATTTTTACCCAAGCCTAAATTTATCAATCTATTCAACACTAAAATCATGAACCTCAAAGACTTACCGGTCTTCAGGACCACTGCTGAGGTTGCATGTTGCACGAAATTCCTAATTAGCCAAGTACATGATAGAAGTCTATGGCTCGACCAAAGGTATCTTATTCACACATATGACATCCACCAGCTCAATGGATTATCTCTCGAGGGTGAGGATGTCTCCAAAGGATTCCAAGGCTCGAGAAAGCACAAGAAAAATAAATGTGAGGTTAGGCTATATGAGAAGTTCAACACACAAAGAGGTAGTTGAAAACAAGGATTGAACCAATTATACCAGAAACAGTTTGGACAGCCTCCCATATAATCACAAGAAAGGTCATGCAGTCCTATTACAAAGGTGAATGCACCCTCGATGCACTCTTTGTAGCTGATTTTTGTGAAAATGGGGTTGTATTCAACTGATGCAACTATCTATTAGAAGAACTCCTAGTAGTGTGTGAGGAATCTCAAGATAAAGGTGGAACCTTTATGTATGGGTACCTGTTAATAGAATTCACCATGTGCAAATGGAAGCCACCCATAGGGAGACAGTTTTCATTAGTGGAAAAAGGTTTCCTTTCCAAAATGTTTGAACCTTGGCACTCGAGGGAGGATCATGAGAACCAAGAATTCAAAAATGTCACTTTCTAAAAGTGGTACAACTTACTGATTGATGAAACTCAGCGATGGTGTATACCACAAGAGTTTCTAAACCTAAATACCTAGAACATCGCCTTTGGCTTGAACCACCACAACACTCTCGTATGGTCGAGGCATACGAAGCCAAAATAATTCCACTCGAGGTTGCTCCCCTTCTACTGAGATGAGGAAACCTTTGACAAAGAAGTCATGTCATGGACTGGAGTCAAGTGCAATCCACGCAATTCTGGAATGAAATACCTCTTACCTACGAATATCTTAAAGAAAAAGGGGTAGGAAGAAGGAGTAGGGATGAGCTTTGGCCCAGCTCAGAAGAAGAAAAATGTCCCTATTTTGATGGAATTAGAGGACAAAGAGGATACACAACGTATGGAACGCAATAAGAGGACATTGATGATGTTCTCACATTTTTCAGACCAAGCTATGCTATCAGGTAAATATGTCAATGACATCCTCACTGATACTTTCATAAAATATCCACTAGTTAAGAAACCCATAATAGCGCTCTCCCCAGTGAATATGTTTAATCTCCATCCAATTTCCTCAACCATAACTCGTACTTGAGAAACCTCTCGAGCAGTTCAAACAATGATCGACATCCAGTATGACCCTGAACCAGATACCACTACATCCACAACCCTAATCACTGAGTAACCCCCATCACCACCACAATAAATTACCATTCAACCCCAAACCACTGGACCTCAGCCCATGT